>SNQJ01S0084690.1:0-23301 GCA_010110895.2 Picea sitchensis | reverse complement strand
CTATTAGCTCCGCGACTTACAACTTTATGTCCAAAATTATTGCATGCATAACATAAACCGAAAAACATAGTTTGGTACATGGGATTTGAAGATATTATGAAAGGAATTACTATTATGAATCCTTATTCTTCCTGAGGCCTATTTGTTACTGTCGGTTGTGGATTCTAAAATATGAATATTCTCGGTGGAGGACTGTCCCTGTAATCTTCCTTGTAGGTCTTCCTATCCCCTTTGATTGTTTTTGCATACATTTTTCGATATGTTTCTTGTTCTTTTTCTTTGGATCTTGATCTCTTTTCTGTATGATTGTATCCAAGTCTAGAATTTTCATGATTAGGCCTTTGAATGCTAACAATTTCATCCAAAATTTTTGAGTTGTTCTTATATTTTTCTTTTGAAGATCCTTTCTCAATGTGACAATCTCTGCTTCCAAATTTCCAATGATCATGTCTCTTTCTTCTAACTATTATTTGAGTTCTTATTAAATTCTTTTTTATTCTTCTATTTGAACCTTCAATTATGTGATGATCTACTCTAGTTCTTGAGTGTCTTCCTTCTTGTCTAGTTTTGCGTGTAGCTTCTTGATTTCCTATTTTCTCTTCTTATAACTTCTATGGAAGTCAACAATTATTCTCAGTAGTCAACTTATGCCTCTTCATATTCTTCTTCGGTGTATTCTTTATCAAATTCTTCTACTGCCATGAATATAACTCTTTCTGTCTCACTGTCATTGACTTCATCTTCATCTGATGAGGAGATGTCTTCTTTGGTGCATAAGATTTTCTTGAAAACTTTATTTGTGGTTCATTTTCCTTTATATGTTTGTTTGCTATTTGAGTAATCTTCATCATTCCCATTATTTTTCTTGTGAGGAAATTTGTTACCAAAATGACCAATACCATCACAATTAAAACAAATCAATTGAATCTTACCTTTATATCTGTTGTTGGTTCCCTTGTTCAATCTCTTCACAAAATTGGCCATTTCTTCATCATCTTCCGAGATGTCACTGTTTTTTCTATGTTCTTTTTGTTTTTGCTTTACCTTTTTCTTTGAACTTTTGTTTGCATTGAAAGTTGTTTCTTTTATATCTGGGTTTTCATGTTCAGTTCTCATTTCATATGCTATGAAGATTTCATGTAGTTATTCCATGCTTTTTGAGTCTATATCTACTCTTTCTTCCTGTGTGGATATCTTAGGATCAAATTTCATAGGAAGAGATCTTAGTACATTTTGAAACATTACAAATTATTTAATTTATTCTCCTAATCCTATGATTACATTTACTGTTTCATCAACTCTTAAGAAGTAAGTTGCAATATTCTCATATTCCTTCATATTTAGTTGTTTGAACTGACCTCTGTAAGTTTGAAGCTTTGCTTCTTTGACTTTTGAATCTCCTTCATAAATATTTTGATGTCTTTCCCAAATCTCTTTAACGGATTTAAAATGCATAAATTTGGTGTATAGTGATTCACCAAGACCATTCAGAACTGCATTTGTGGATTTGGAATTATTTTGACCGAGTTTTATTTCTCTTTCACTTGTTGGCGAAACTCCTGGTTCTTTGTATCTATCTACTACAAATTCCCAAATTTCAAATCCCTGTGCATGTATATATTTCTTCATCCTTTTGCTACATAATGCTTACTTATGTCCATCAAACTGTGGTATTCCATGTTTGTAAACATTGTTTCTCTCCATGATCTACCTTTTAGTGGTTAAACTGATACTTGAAGGCACCTTCTATGATACCAATTGTTGGATTACTGAGAGGGGGGTGAACCAATAATAAAGCAATTATCCTTTTTAAACACAAAATGAAAGTGTTATATCAATGTAGCATTATCATCCAATAGTTGTAGAGTAAATAAAAAATGAAAAAATGAGCAATCATACACATACACAGTACACCAATTTTTTTGTGTGTAAACCCAAAGCCAGAGAAAACCATGGAATGTTTTTTCTTATATGCATTTAAAAATTACATTCATTGGAAGAACCAAATTCCTTTGTTTTCCATCTGCAATTGGAAGGAGGCTCCAACCCCCTAGTTTCTTAGGCTACAACATGAAGGAAGCTCTAACTCCCCAAAATCTATCTACAACTAGAAGGAGGCTACAACCCCCTATGTTCTCTGACTACAAACAGAAGGTGGCTATAACCACCTATCCTTTCCCTGCCCAACCTCCCTGACATAGAAGTACAATGATGGAACCACTATCACACTATCATTGTGAGATATACTGTTTTGAACCTATACCAATCAACATGTAATCAACTTGTACCATAAATGACTGCATCAATATTGCACCAATATGTACCATAAACAAATGCATCAACCATGCACCAACCTGTACTAAACAACCTGTAATTAGCCTATACCATAAACAAGTGCATCAACCATGCACCAACCTGTACTAAACAACCTGTAATTATCCTATACCATAAACAAGTGCATCAACCATGCACAAAACTATACCTCAACATGTAATCAACCTGTACGATAAACAAGTGCATGAACCATGCACCAACCTATACCAAACATGTATCAACTACTCGTCAACTATGACTCATCAAGATGTACCAACATCATCAACTATACACATCATGTATGTGCCAACTCATCAACTACTTGTCTGAACCATGTACCCAACATGTACCTCAACCAAAATCCCTCATCAATTTCATCATCCAAATCTGAGTTGTAACTCTGTAATAGACTTGGTGTATATGATCGCATACCTTCAAACCTTCCTTAACTTTAACAACAACAAAATTTACTTTAGTCTCACGTGACTAGTTTTGGATTAGTCAACAACCCTAACTTGAAATAATCATAACTACGTATCTATAATGAATACATCTTTGAAAATAGTACACAATGTTCTTCATTGTGTTTTATGCAATTCTTCCAGGTGTCACTACTTGAAACCTCTTAGAAAAGTAGTTACAGAAAAAATGGTATACCTTGTTGAATTTTGGATAATTCTATAGTGAACTTGTAGAGTGTGCCCCGCACAACATATTTGTTGTATGGATCTGAAAATTGTACACAGACTACTAGAGACTATACTCTAACCAAAAAAATTTGTCTTAATGAATTTGGATATGTTATGAAGAAGTGATGATGTTTTTACCCAAAACACCTATTTTAGACTAGCTTCAGGACTAGCCAGAAACCCTATTTCCCACGGAGTGTAACTCCAAAAATACAACGACCCACAAGTGGAAATTTTTACAAAATATACTTGGATGTGTTTCCTCAATGGATCCCAATTTAACTTTGACCTATACTACACTCATCACTTCACTTTATTATTTACCTTCTAAAATATCTTAAACCACTTTGACTACTTTGACCTTTTGGGGCTTCTAGATGACTCATGAGGGTTCTCCAACTTCACATGGCCATAAATATATAACCGTGAGAAGTTATGTGACGTTCCAAATACCAATGGAAATGGAATGACATGTAATATCCATATATAATAGTATTTCCTACAAATATATCAAAACTCATACTAGTATCCATCAAACAAACTTGGGTCCATTACCCAAACCTGGGTTCTCCAAATTCTCATGGCCATAACTCTCTAACCATGAGGAGTTATGTGACGTTACACATACCATCAGAAATGGAATGACATGTAATATCCATATGGAACTCTTACCTTCAGATATATTAAAACTCATACCACTATACATGAAACAACCTCAGGTCCATTATCAAAACCCTTTTGCTACCAGAATTCACTATCAGACTTTCTCCAAGGATTGAAATCAATCACTAAGGGTTGACATCAATATACAATATCACTCTCCAGTGGTTGACATCAATGACAACCAAAAATCCATACCAAATGTCCATCAACCTAAGCCAATTGTCTGACACATGTGCCCTTTCCTCAACAACCTTAGATGTGTCCCCATTTTTGGCATCTTGTTGAATGTTTTTCCTGGGAACCATTGTTATCCTCCTTGGTATATTTGGCAATGTGTTTCTTCCTGATGCCTAAGTGTGCACTGCAACCTTCATAGTGTTAGCAGTTGGACTGTTTTTCTTTTCTAAAGGACCTGCTTCAAATTTCCCCTTAGGTTTGGTTGATTTCATTGCGGTTGGCCTTGTTGTTGGTTTTTCTACTAACATCTTCCATTGTGTCAGCCAATATTTAATTATCCATTCAATATCTTCCATTATGTTGTAGTATTACATCTCCAACCATTCCTTCTTTGGATCCCTTGCGGCCTCGATCCAGATGTGGTTCCTGGATGCCTTAAACCTTGATTTCCATTTAGTTACATGGACCACTTCCATAGGAATGTGCTACACATTGGTTGTGCATTGTTGTATCTCTTCTAGAAGAATCATGAACACTTTGTTATTTTCCTGATGATTTTTATTGTCCTTGGCATGCCATAGGGATTCATATTTGGTCACATATCACTTACCTTTCCTATCCAGAAAGGATGAAAATTTTGTCTCCTGCCATCCTGTCAAATATATGAGGATAATGAGCCAATAATAATGGGACTTAGTTCCATTATCCTAAGTGTCTTTGCATTCGATCAAGAACTAGTTCAGGAGGTATGGCACCCAACTGAAAATTACTCCCTTCACGCACTGTGCGGTAACTGCAATGACTCCTATTGGAGACTTTTATTTTCCACACTACCTCAGTAGCTTACAAACCATGAGCTTGTTGGTGAAACTTGTATTGTTATAATTGATATATCTAAGTACAATTCCCTTGTTTCCTCTACTGGTACCAAATTGTTCCTTGACTAGTGTTGTGCTGGTTTTGTCACATGGGTGAGCAAAAACACAAAACTTGCATGTTTAGTTAAGTGAGATAAACAAGACATAAGTTTGTGAGTTGATTAGATAACCAAATACAAATGAAACAAAGAAATAAAACTAAAAAAAACTAAAAAATGGATGTTAGAGAAGCTTGCAAGAACTAGAACTATGAAAAGCAAAAATGACCAATATATAGCTACCAATGGATCAATATATTGATAGGCTAAACAACGTAGAGAAAGGCACAGACTTATGAATCCCCTCTTCCTCCTTGGGAGGGATCTTGATTTACCTAATAGAGAGATATTCTCTTCATGTAATGGCAAGTGACAATGGTGAAGAAATACAATGCCAATTCCATCAATAGTTGAGTGGAATGGCTCTTGCTATAGTCCTTGAATGATTCAAGGAGAAAACAGGATTCTCAAAGAAGAATTCTTCCAGCATAACAATACCTTGAAGTTCTTATTTTCCTAGCACACCCATGAAATATATTTATAGTGTCCATTCATGGAAAGATACAAGTGGTTCATAGTGTGAACAAGGGGCCTTTTATGGCACTCCATAGCCCTTGACCAACCTCCAAGCTAGACTTCTCTCAGATCTGAGTGTTGTTGATTAAGGTTGGTTGTCCTTGATGTCAACCATTGAAGAAAGCCCCGTAGCACAAAGGTGTAGGTAATGGACCCAATATTGTTTGATGTAAATATGACTCATTATTGTTTTGTCATGGTTCATAAGAAGTAAATATGGATGAACTCCAAAGTGGTCCCCTTATGGTGAAATCCCTCACAAGAAGACGCTTTGTGGAGTAAGAGAACCCATGCTTAATTGTGTAATAATGAGATGAACAAAAGTGAATTTGTCATGGAAAATATCGAGATAGATAGTGCTTGTCATGTCATTTTTGGTGGTATGTGGAACGTCACATAATTCCTCATGGTTAGAGAGTTATGCCCATGAGAAGTTGGAGACCCCAGGTTTGGGTAATGGACCCAAGTTTGTTTGATGGGTAATGGTATGAGTTATGATATATTTTCAGATAATAGTATTCTATATGGATAGTACATGTCATGCCATTTTTGGTGGTATGTTGTAATGATCCCAAGCCATTATGCAAGGATCATCACTGTTTTGGTGTCTTTTTAAAACTTTTTCTGAGTGAGGTATTTCGTCAAACACTTTGCTGATCTACCTTTTAGATGTCTTTATATGTGTGTATGCAGCCAATAACAAAAAGAGATAACCATGGAACATACCTCAACCATATGCAATAAGATAGACAAGCCAAAACATCTCAATTCTTCTTTATTCATAAAATAGAGAAACCTGCTACAATGAAGATTCCAGTCTAGAATGCTCAACAGATGGCCAAGAAGAATAGAGAAACCTGCTACAATGAAGATTCCAGCCTAGAATGCTCAATGATAAGAAGATAGATAATAGATAAGAGATACTACAAAATGCTCCCGCTTAATACAAAAGATGCCTCCAAAGGCTGAATAAGAAATGAATATCAATACTAGTAGATCTGAATGCCAAACTTCCAACCTAAGAATGCCACACTCCAATAGAAGGTTGAAACCCTCAATAACTCGGCTCTTCCACAAAAGTGTCCAATCACCCCACAAATATGCCAACTAATAGATCAGTTGATGGTAAGACAACCTGTGACCGAATCTCCAAGATCCCTCAATCTCCATAGATCTGAAATCCCCAACGAATGGTGTGCCCCACCTGATGACTGAAACCCTAGATAAATCAGCCCGGCCGGGTATGAGGCCTCCAAATGCTCAAACTCCTAAATATAGATTGGGACACTACAAGTCACTAGGTAAAGTCTCGTGGTCAGGATCTGAAGTGTAACCTCCAAACGGACTAGATATGGATCTTAAAAATGCCCTCCTTCTCATTCATTCGCCCCATCAGCTAAGAAAAATTCCAAGCCATAAAATGTCTCAGAAAAGCACTAGATCCTCATGTCCAAGGCTCTGGAATGAAAACCCAAGTGATAGAATCCCCACAACCCCGCCACTCTGCATAAATAAATCTTCCAAAGATGGTGCACCTTCCTAAGTCGGAATCCCTCAACTGGTAATCTCTATCTCATTACGAAACCATGTGGAATCCTCCTGCAAGTGAGTAGATCTCGAACTAGAATGGTGTGGGAGAGTATTGTATCTCCTAGACCAATCTTGGGACAAGATAGGTTTAATCTTTCACCACCGAATCATTCTCTAGGGTTTGTTACAGTGTCAAAACCCTCAAAACCCTTGCAATATTGGGCCTTGCACTAGCTAGAAGGCCGAACCGTACCAAGATCATACATGAATGAATGAGAAGAGGCCCTTTGCTTTCCTTTATAATTTTTGTTCCACCTTGTCCCTCCAAAGTGACTTTCATTTTATTAATATTTACTCAATTAATTAAATCAATTTTAATTAATTAATTAACCTTTACCTTTGAAAATCTCCTTTCTCTCCTTGTGGCCTCCTTGCCACCGAAAGTCACTTCTAGCCATCCCATCCCTGTAGTGTTTCTCCTCCTGATTCCAATGAGCTATTACAATCGTAGAGGTTCCTCCAAGTAATGTTCCCAAATGACCTCTCTTCCGTGGAATTCCATTGACTTATAGCTCAAAATAACGTAAAATCATGGAAATCGTCATAATGCAACTAAACCAAAGCCAACCTCGCGGTGGAATGGTTCATAATGATGGAATATGATCGTCAATGCAAGATGGATCCCACAATGCCTCTCAAATAACATCTATGTAATTTCACCTATAATATTCATCTGGATACTCTTGTCATCATAAACCTTTGCATTGTGGTGATGTCCCAAAGTGGGGACATTACAGCCTCCCATGCTAGAAAAATTGTCGGTCCTCAAGTAATAACCAAATTATCTCAAATAAAATACCAGGATCCCATGTCCACCTCGCGGGTTGTATAGTAGAACCCATTAGAAGATGAATAATCACACATGTTTCCCCATGGGTCCCATATCAAGTCATGAACTAATAGCCCCTGGGACGCATAATCCAGAAATACACCAACTCTGGGAGTCAGCTCAGACTGCATTATTACGGTCTTCATCCTGTAGTGAGTCCATCCTCCTAGTCTCTACTAAGATCCATATGACTTCCATCAACTGCATACTAATGCTAGAATGAGGTACTGCAAAACCTCCTCAGGAGAGACTCAAGTATTGTTCCTACCTTAACACTCCACGCTTAAATGGAAAGTTAGGAATAAATTTCCTAAATGGTCCACTCTCCTCGCCGGGCCAATGAACTTCAATCCCTGCAATCCCGTGGTCCCATGCTAACCTCTGTCAAAAATCCTCATGCTAACACTACACTACTCCGACCATGACTGGTCATTTCCGTGATACATCTCCAACCCTCTCCTGGTCCTCCTGCTAAAATACTCTATGACCATTGGACCAAGGTTCTAAACTATATCAAAGGAAGATACCTCTCAGAGTAGAAGTACTCCGGCCCAAACATCTGGCTACATGCCCTATCATGATGATCGCTTTAGAAGAAAAGATCTCACCCCATAAGACAAGTACCTCAGGACCCACCCAACCAAACTGTTAAGGTGGAGTGGGTGGGGTGACTCTCCTGGGTGCACCTATCACCGTAGTCGACATCCCTAGCCAAATGAACACTGGATCCCATGGTAAAGTTGGAAGTTTATCACTTCCAGCCTCCGCGAGTTTCTTCAGCCGGACTAATCACTTTTTGAAGCCCTCTGTTCTCATCTATCATCACCTGGTCTAAGATGCTCACCGTCACATACCAATTCTCAATCACCGGCCAATACCCACCTAAGTGACCTGTTGTATGCCATAAAGTACTCCTATCATGTGTCTCGTCTCCATTCACTCTCCATGCCCCAAATCACCATCCCTCCATGTTGTTGTCTATGATAAAGTGCCATGACAGGCTAATAGAAACATCATCAACTGACTGTAGAACTGGAAGGCATGGCCACATGTTTTGGTCAATCCTGCGATTTTACCGTAAGCCTGGCCCATCGGTATCCATGATAAGTGCTCGCATGTATTCATCACTAAATCCCAACCATCTAATAGAATCGGAAGTAACTCCTCCAACCGCTGCTCAACCAACCTACATCTCATCTCCATGCAACCGCTGAAATGGTGAAGGTGATCTCATAACTAGGGTGTTGCTACAAAGGATTGACATCTCGTGATGTTCCCCCTAGGGTGTGTCTCCTCTCTGTAAGGCACTATACCCCTCTCAATGCCACCATACATCTCGGTATGACACTGTGAACTATCCCTCATCATCATATGCTCCATACCATACTGCTCTCCTGCAGACTCGTGTTGTATCATCGATCCTGGGCTTGTTGTTGGATCAATCTCTATATGGAGATCAATCACTCCCAAGACACAAATGGAAGCGTCCCCCATCAACTAGTGCTCCCTTGCTAGATCATCAACATCCCTCACACGTGAATGGCGGATACATCTGAGAGTCCACTAAGATAGATGAAGTGGATCTTTGATGGATCTCCCCAAGAGACTCATATGATCTAGAGTCTGATTCTAGTATGCCAGTCTGTGTGCCTCTCAAGAAACCCCGAGTGCTCACCAACTCCTAAGTGAGTCAGTCCACCTCCAACTCCTACTCCCCGTGAGTCTTCATGATACATCTCACTCAACCCCGATAACTCCTCATCACAACAACTTCTCGTAGTCATTCCCTCATCATAGATACTCTCCGTGAGAGAGTGAAAATCATCCATGGAAAATCCGTCCGGAGCTCCTCAAGCACTGATGTTCTCCGATAGTAATATGCCATCACCGCGACGCATGTCATCAATACATCTAGTGGCTACCCTAATCATAACCTCACTAACTCTCACCAGCCGCTATAAGGGTGCGGACTCCTCGATCATGTATTATCATATTGAGGTGCCATCTCGCACTCTCACCGCTAGTGTCACTCCGCTAGTGCCAACTTCTAACTCAAGAACACCTCCTGCATAAGATGATTTTGGTTGAACTATCCATTGTCTCTTTGTGTTGTTATACCTCGATGCCACTGCATCCCATCACTAGATTCCATCTCCCCTGACTCACATTGTATCATGTATGAGTAGTTGTATCCTCCGTGCACTCAACCTGCTACTATCACCTTAATCGGATGGTGTGTGCATTCCTCACACTAGCCCATCCATCATACCCCGACATGCCACTGATCTCCCTACATGTGGATGTTGTTATTGGATAAATCCGTATGCGGGATTAATACAACCGGGATTCTCTAGATCCACCGGATCTAGGAACAAAGCAAGACAAAATATGACTCTTTTTCCTATATTCCAACCATTGAATTAAATAAGAGGAAAAAACAAGGAACATAATCTTATTAACGCTTCCTTTATTCATTGCTCCCCGCTTCACCCAATACCTCTTTACAACCAAGACCAAAAACAATACAAAACCAAGTGGATGAAAGCACAATTCTATTCAACAAGAATCTAAGGCATAAGGATCGTATGAGTTATGTAATAAAGAAGACATATATTTATGGGAAAAAATAATATTGTTGTATTACATTAAATGTGAAAGAGAGATTACAACCATGGCCTTGATTTCGTAAGGTCCCTTCAAACCTGCCCTTCGCTCCCACACACTTTTTGCCCTTGGCGATTCGGAACTATAGATCCGGAGAAGCTACTCACAATCTATCTTGATAAAGAAAATCTCAAAGCACTCCAACCAAGATGATAATTCCAAGCCAATCAAGAACAAGCTCATGAACCAACAAAGCTAACCCAAGCTAAATTCTCCATGAGAACTCCTCTCCCTTCTTTTTATAATTTGAGAAAGAAGATAAGGTGAGGGAGGTTAGGATGATCCCACTAAATCATGAAAGCCAGTAAGATCCAAACCATTCGGGATGCCACCTCACCATAGAAGTTTCTCCTTCTAGAAGATTTGAGAAAACGCTTTTTTTTCCCACGTATAGGCATTCTCGCACCCTACCTATATAGCAGACTGCGAGCTCCTTGCGACCTAGCTATGATACAGCCTGCAAGAATCAAGTGTTCTCGCAAACTAGCTATAATGAATCCTGCGAACTTCCTTTTATAAGGTTTTACATAGGAAATGCAACTTTTCTCATGTGAAAAGTTCTTCTCCCTTCTCCTTTTAGGAACTTTGTAACCGACCTTCCAAGGAAACAAATAGGTTTTACATAATTAACGTATCATAGGGATGACGAAAATAATGGCCAGAGAGCCCCCAAAGTATGAAGTTAGAATGTGAGGATAGCTGAAATACTTTGTCGAAAAGTGTAGGGGAACAAGGAATGGGTCGGTAACCTACAACAAACAAGGAAATACAATAAAATAATACATCATCACTGAGGTAGGGAACCCCTACCTCATAATACAAATGACTCAAAGTATAAATTCTCGGAGCATGGAAGATCCATGTCAAGTAAGACAGTCAAGTGGCCACCAAACATACATTGTGGGATCCATGCCAATATGACTCAAATCTGAACATAGCCACCAAAAAATACAATCATGGATCTATGTGTTAAAGACTCAAATTTTGACATAGCCACCAGAAATAATGTGTATCTATGTGCAAGTGTACACCTAATATAATCTAAATCCAAACTGATCTGCCAAAAATATCCGTGGTCTCTATCTCCGCAATTCACTCTATAGTATGAATCTAACTATGTGAATACATGTGTTGAAGTCAATCATGGTAGAAACCACTGATTACCGGTCATTAGTGTAGCAACATTAATAAGTGCGAGGGAAATCACCATTAATGTCACCGACCTCCTAAGGTACACTAGTACAATCCAAACGAATGTGAATTAAAATTGAGTTGAAGCTCTAATTGACTCGAATTTGAATTCCTTCCAATCAGGGGTCAATTATGAAACCCACTGTCGAAGTGGAGAAACCCGCATTGAGGCATGCAAGTTCCAGGTACCAATTAGTTTCTAAGTCTAATCTTAGAGATTTCCAGAAGTCGACAGAAAAGACTCATTACTAGAGGTCTTTGAACGTGTATCCCACATCAATGAAACTAAACAAGTAACAATATTTGATGTAGACTGGGCAACAAGTGATCCGTTGTGACTAACCTGTAGATGGCTGATGCAATAGAAGGCTTAAATACTCATTGCAGGTAAATGGTCAATACTACTGGGACGGCTTTTCAAAGTTGGATGACATCTTTTGAACATATTGATGACACTCCATAACCCGCCTTGAAAAACACCGACTAACAAATGTGGACTACATACCAATTTGTAACTTATAAAGGAGTATGATCAGGAGACAAGGATTTTTCCAACCTAGACACAAGGCGAGTGAAAGGGGTGGCATGTTCAAGAGATTCTTCCATGATAATAAAGATTTAGATACACTTTTCCCCAATTTTTCCCACCATTTCCGGGTAAGTACCTCTCTTTATTTTTTAATGAAGCTTGAGGAGGATAACATGCTTTAGAATAATCTCATCCTTTGGATGAGTCCCCGGAGTATGTTTAACTTAATCCTAAGAAGGAGTGGTTCGATCCATCATGGGTCTATCAATGTTTTTAATCCAGTCCGTAGGATAGAAAACTCAAGGTTTTTCAAGATTATAGAGTTTTGGAAACACTTAAAAGAGAACTCTCTGTTCCTTTTTCGTGAACTAGTCTGAATGAGACCTAAAAGAGATAAATTATCGCCACCTCAGACGCCAGACTTCACATACTTATCGAAAGGTGAAAATAGCAAGGTCGTCACATCTTTTCATGTTTAGAGAGTCCTAAAAAGTGTAAAAGAAGACTCCAATGTGGTTCCTCTTTGTATATCCTTTATGAGTCCTAAAAGTGATAAAAGTATACCTGGATTACATTCTCATTGATTTAATGAAAGCATGAGAAAGAACAAAGACTAAGCTCGATAACTTCTTTCTCAAGCAGAGTATAAGCATGAGAAAGAACAAAGAAAGCTCGGGATTGTTTTCATTTTTACTGCTAAGCTTTGAAAAACAAAACAAAACTATGCTCGAAATAGATTTTATTTTTACAAGATTAAAAACTAAACAAACTATGCTTGGACCTAGTTTCCATTTTTATAGAAGCTTGAACCAGAGGAAACTATGCTTGAGGTAAGTAAGTGGATTTCATTTTTACACAAGCTTTGAACCATAGAAAACTATGCTTAAAACTTCCCAACGCATTATCCACTAATTCACATGGTTGGTACTTAGCCCCAACTTAAGAAGCTAGTGGCTCTAACTTCAACATGAAGTCCAAAGGTCGTAGACAATGCCCCCCCAAGCTTCATGTCATCCAACTGCAAAGGAGAAATGAAATGAAACTTCAAATACTAAACGAAGGACATCACTCAAACAGAGAGGGGGGGAAAAAACGATTTCATTTTAACCATCTTGGACATAGAAACAAGAACTATGCTCATAACCTATGCTTCATTTTTGAATCCAGGTTGCCAGAGATGCAAAACTATCCCTCGTGGTTTCATTTTTAACAAGCTTGAAATCAGAAAACCATGCTCAAAGACCTCTTGGTTTCATTTTTAACGAGGTTGCCTTAGAGACACACAAAAGTATCCCGAATTTCTCTTTGATCATGGATTCCAAGAAGACAATGTTCTGGAATGACAATTCATGTCATGGACAAACTCCTGGCTATGTATTTCCAAGAGGTCTCAATCGGAGGGAAGCAGCCACCACTGAAGGACACCATGTCGAGGGTCAGCGATGAGTAAAGATATCAGGCCTCCCAACAACCCTTATCGGCAGAGATCACCATGTCAACTACTAGATCTTAGTCATAAGTCGAGACATGGATGCAACGCCACATAATTGACATGTGGTGGGGCGATATTGTCTCAGATATAAGAACCATTCGTGGAGGTAACTGTGTGGGTTAATGAATGAAATTTGATCAACAAATACAACCCGTCCACTGCGGAGGGAAAGACAGCTCACATTAAAAAGAGTAGACACAATAGCTTCTACGGCAATGTACATGTATCCTCCGCCTAAGGAGTAAAGAAAATCCCAAGGGTCTTGGACTACCATGACGGCCAATAAACATTTTCCCTCCCAAAGTTATAGGAAACCTGAGGAAGGGTCCCTAAAGGTTGACTAGTTCTTCATTGATGCTAATGTGATTCTAAGAATCGGTGCAAGTGAGGACAACCCAAAGCTTGCCAAGCAATAGAGGACAAAATAATAACAGCATCTAACCCTTCATCTATCAATGTTTGGGAACGTTCACCACAAACCCTCAGACCTAACATGGAAAGGAACAAGAGGGAAGATGAGTTCCAAGCACAACCCCCAATTAAAACTGATAACTCATACTTTGAGGGGTTCCAATGAGAGAAGGAGGAATACCCCCACAATGCACAGAGTCCGGGGACAATGAGAAAACATGGAAGTATCTCTGGATTTTAATTTCTGTGAGAGTAGGTCTCAATCATTGAAGAGATCATATCAACCACTTGGTTTTCATCTCCAAGGGGAGAATGGGGCTGACCGAGGATGGGATGGGATCGACTACTTTATTCCATCGGTTCATCCAAAGACGACTATATTGACCACTTGACAACCGGATTGACCGACTGTGGGAACTCGATTGATCATTCCATCAACCAGGTGGGTTGAGAGAAATCTTGTGATAAGCAATTGGAAGTTGAGGGTCAGAAACAGCCATGTCTTCCAAGAATTTTGAGTCATCCGATATGAGGACAAAGGTGAGTAAGATGACTCCCTTTGTATAACATACACCTGAATCCTATTCTACTTTTCTCTTCCCAACCATATCGTATCATCATTTAGAAGTCATCAACATGTTGTTTAGAAATGACCATTATTGGTTGGCTAGGATGTGTAGACCATACTTTCTGGCAACCTTTGGGTGACGAAATCCTTAAGAAGATGGCTATCCTTACAACTCAAGTAAGGGTACTTGGGCTTATGAGTTGTTTTAGTGATATTGACATCATCAACACTCCCAACACGGTACCTGGAATCGGGTTATTTCCAACATGTTTGGCGTTGGTTGGAGGTTTGGATCCTTGCTTTGCTTTCTTCTTCTTATTCTTCATATTTTCTTCTTCTTCTTATTCACCGAAGCTACTTTGAAGCTGCAAAACTTTCAGTCAATGAAGAAGATGGAACGGAAGGGGAACTTGCAAGCGAAGAAGGGCTAAGAGGACCCATCAAGTTATGACGCAAGGATCAATTTGAGGTTGATGTTCTTGGAGGGAAGCGACCAAGTTAATTCTATTGCATTCAGATGACCTAGGGAAAACAACCACACCGGCAATCCAACCTGGTGGAGGACTGAAGGCTCAAAGAGCTGCATGAGGAGGACCAATGTTTCCATAAGAAGGGAAAAAAGGTCTCCGAGCAGAAGCTTTCATTGGTCATTTCATGAACTGATGCCATGAAAAAAAAATCCAATCTAGAGTCCCTCTACAGAAAACAAACAACACACGCTTAAAATCTAGTAAGCGCAGCAAACAAACCTTCTTATAATGAACTTAATTAGATATGGTGATAAAACCAACCGTGAACAAAGTAAGAAGGGGATAGAAGGAAAGTGGAAAATTTCACATTGATGACCTTCTTTAACAATTTACACCTGGTGCAAGCTCCCCACACATAATCATGGGTATACCCTCCAAGGGATCCCGAAAGTGAGTTTGTCCAACCGATTCTGTAAAAATCGAAGACTTACCCCCTCTACAACAATTCCCTGAAAGAACCCAAAGAAATAGTCACCTGTTACCACCGACAACACAAAGTTCTGGGGAGGCCGACACCCAATCCACATTCAAAGGCATGGTATCTAGCCCGGAATCAACTCAAAAGGCTTTCCACTCATCATTGTGGGTACACCATCAAGTGAGATCCTCATAATACGTGCAACTTCTACACCAAGACCAACAAAGCAGTAGGTGGAGTAACTCGCTTAGTCTCTAAATTGCATGACCTCGCTTGACCCTTGTGTTGTGCTACTCTGTGACAAAATGTAATAATTGGATTTGAATCTAATTTGCACTCAGACTCTATGTTTGTTTGCGCCTTTGGAAAGTTATCTTTCACACCCATCCCAAAGCCCTACAACTAATCTTATGGTAGGTTTTCTACTAGAAAAGATAAAATGTCTAATCAATTTTAATAAACGCTTTATTTTATGAAGTTACAGCTACTCAAAAAGGGAAGTATTTTATGTAAGTGGCTATGGTTTTTTGATCGACTCGAAAGTTATGCCAAGATATGAAGATGCAATCGTTTTATTTCGATGAAAAGCTATTCTATGAGAAGGAGAAAAAAATTTATCATTCCCCGATGCACATATCCCAAAATATATTAAACTCATGAACATCAATATTCTCAAGAAATGAGAAAAGGTACTGTATAACTCAATGCAATTCCGCCACTTCAAATGCAAGAATGCCCCCATCTAATATAGCAAGAAATTAAATATTTTTGTTTCAAATTTTCACTAAAAGAAATACTTCTGAACTTTCTTAAAACAACAAACCCCAAACTAAAGGTTTTCTTTAAAGTAACTATTTACAAGAAATCTGATCTTTCCCTAAACAATTCTAGAGAAAACACACGCTTTGTAATTGAAAGACAATTCTCAAAAGCAAGAGACTAATCTTTCAAAACCAAACAAAGAAAAGTGGCTAAAAACAACTCAAAAGATGTCAGGTAGACTGTAAAAAGATCAATATAAGCTCCAAAAGTTCAATTCAACTGATCAAAGAAAAACTGGACATAAAAAAATCACAAGACCTTAACCAAAATTTATCACAAACAAGTTCTCATAGTCAGAAGGTGATTACAAAGCAGAATTAGTATTCTCAAGAAGCGTATACATTGATAGGGTGCTGGTGAAGTCTACACCTAACCAACAAAAGAGGGTGCAACATCAATGATTCTCAGCCCACAAACAAAGCACAAGCAGAAATGTCCTCAGAATCAAAGAAAAATTGAAAGGACAGGGAATATAAGTGAAATTCTAGATCTAGAGAGTCCGGATGGATATCCCATAGAATTAGATACCCTAAAACAAGCAATAAAAGAAAGGGAAACTAAACCAACTAGGGTTCAACCGCCTCTCAGAGCCGCCAATTTTTTTATTGATAAATCCGTAAGTGCGTACACTAACCCATCTCCCTAGATCCACCCGGATCTGGAAGTAACAGCAACATTGTACTACACCTTTTTCTTGATTCTAACCATTGAATTAAATAAGAGTCAAGAAAAAGGAACATACCTTATTAACGCTCCTTTGGTCTTTGTCAAGCCCCATCTAATGCTCTTTGTACAAATAAGACCAAAAATACAAACCAAGTGGATTGAAGAAAGCACAATTTATTCAACAAAGGAATTCATGTATATGATCAAGGAGTTATACACAAAAGTGGAATTAGCCTATGGGAAAGAATCACATTACCGTATCATATTAAATGTGAGAGAGGGATTACAACCATGGCCTTAATGTAATAAGGTCCCTTCCAACTCAGTCTCGCTCCCCTGCTAATAACTTCTTGCTCCAAGGATTCTAAACCATAGATCTGATAGCTACTCACACCCATCTTGATAAAGCAAATCTCAAAGCCACTCCAACCAAGTTGATAATTCCAAGCCAATCAAGAACAAGCTCATGAACCAACAAAGCTAACCTTAAGCTAACTTCTTCCATGAGAAATCCCTTATAAGTTGAAGAAGATAAGGTGGAGAGGGTTAGGATGAATCACCCAAATAATGAAAGAGAGTAAGATCCAAAACCATTCGGATGCCACATCACCCATAGAAGTTTTCCCTTCTAGAAGATTTGAGAAAACGCTTCTTTTTCCCACGTGTAAGCATTATCACACCCTACCTATATAGAGCAACTCGCTTAACACCTCAGACTCTAGCTATAGTGAAACATGTGAGAATGGGTCATTCTCGTGACCTTTGCCCATATAGCAACCCTCGAACTTCCTTTATGTTGTTTTACATTAGAAAATGCAACTTCTTTTCGAAAGTTCTTCTCCTCTCTTTAGGAACCGGGCCACCTAATTCCTCTTAAAGGAAACATATAGGTTTGTTACATCATTAATGATCATAGGATGCTGAAAATAATGTGTAACGTGACGCGGGCTAATATGGTGTCCAAAAGGTGACAGTCAATGTCCCCCCTAGGAAGCTCATCATATCTAGGTGGTAACACGTGTGACTCCTCATTAGTTTCACTACTCTACTGAGGTGTAAGGTCACCAAGGGTATGTGACATGTCTACTAAGACACTAGTGCTATCGGCCCCATCCATCTAGCCTTACATCCACTACACAAGGGTCATCATCCTCCCAAGCATGCAAGCATCACTAGCCTTGTGCAAGAGTCATCATCATCCTCCTAAGTGACACTATCACAGCCTCCTCGGGTAAGAGTCACTATCATCATCAGACCGCTACAAATAAGCATCTATCGCTCCAATTAAGCATCTATCGCTCCATCCTAACACACCCCATCATCACTGTCACGGTGCACCTCAATAGTGTGCTTCTTACCCCTACCCCTACACCTATGATTAGGGTCCCACAAGAATCTTTGCACCCAGAAAGTAATGTTGCATGCCCTACCGGGTGTGGGTTTCTATTTTCCCACCTGGCATGGGTTCAACCCAAAGGCTGCTCTAATTTCCCCCCTTGCCCTGAGCCAACTTCCAATCTTATTTTTGTTCCAACTAGGGATTTTTATAGGATAGGAACCATTGGAATGTTATGAGCCCTTTGAAATTGTTGATGGTTTTATATTCCCTTTCACACTCCTCAATGCTCATAATAATATCCATCTTATTGTAACTCTGCTAATCCCCACCGGCTATCAGGAATCTAAGCTCTGATATCACTCAATCGTAATGATCCCAAGTCATTATGAAAGGATCATCACTGCTTTGGTGTCTTTAAAACTTTTCTGAGAGGTATTGGCCAAACACTTTGTCGATCTACCTTAGATGTCTTTATATGTGTGTATGCAGCAAATAAATGTAAAAATATAACCATGGAACATACCCTCAACCATATGCAATAACATAGATGTCAAACATCCCCATTCTTCTTTATTCATAAAATAGAGAAACTGCTACAATGAAGATGCTGATCTGAATGCTCAACACATGGCCAAGAAGATAGATAATAGATAAGAGCTAATAAAAAATGCTCCCGACAATAATAAAAAAGATGCCTAAAGGTTGTACCAGAAATCAACATCAATACAAGCAGATCTGGATGACAAACTCTCTAGCTGAAGAATACCACACTCCAATAGAAGGTTGAAACCCTCAATAACTCGCCCTTCTCCTTGCTAAAGGTCCAATCACCCTAATAAATATGCTAAATGATATATCGGGTGATGGTAAGGGACAACCCAGTTGACCTAATCTCCAAGATCCCTCTCAATCTCTATAGATCTGAAATCCCCCATTGAATGGTGTGCCCCACTGGATGATCAACAAACTCCTAGATACACTTGGCCCTGACGAAGGAGGCCTCAAAATGCTCTAAAAACTCTCCGTAAATATAGATCAGATTAATTCAAATTCACTAGGTAGAGTCTCAGGGTCATTTGAAGTGTAACCTCCAAACGGACTAGATCTAGAACTCAAAAACGCCCTCCTTCTTCAATTCGCCCCACTACCTGAATATGGAAATAATCTTAGCCATAAAATTGTCTCAGAAAAGCACTAGATCTAATGTCCAAGGCTCTACAATTAAAACCCAAGTGATAAAATCCTCGGAAGAACCCCTCAATCTCCCTCCAATCCTTAATCTCTCTTCAAAGATGGTGCACCCCTCTTTGCTGGAATCCCCAACTAGTGCACCCTCTCTCCACCTGCATTACGAAACTCCATGAATCCTCCGCAAGTGAGTAGATCTGGAACTTGAATGGTGTGGAGAGTATTGCATCTCTGAGACCAAGCTTGGGACAAGATAGGCGGAATCTTTCACCACCTATTCCGTCCTCTAGGGTTTGTTATGTCAAAAACCCCCAAAACCCCCAATATTGGGCTCACTCAGCTAGAAGCCGTAAATCAAAATAAGATCGTATATTTTAGAATGAATGAGAAGAGGCCCTGTCTTTCCCTATACTCCTTTGGCTCACCTTGTCCCTCCAAAGGACTTTCATTTTATTATTTAATTAATTAATAAAATCACTTTTAATTAATTAATTGAACTGCTTACCTTTGAAAAGCTTCTTTTCTCTCCTTGTGGCTTCCGAACACCTGAAAGTCACTTCTAGCCATCCCATCTTGTAATTCTACTCCTCCCGATTCCAATGAACTACTACACTTAGAGGTTCCTCCAAGAAATGTGACCTCTTTAGTGAATTCCATCAACTTATAGCTCAAAATAGTCAAAAATCATGGAAATCACCAAATGCATCCAAACCAAAGAAACACCCGTGGAATGGCTCATAAATGATGGAATATGATCATCAATGTAAAATGGACCCCACACAGTCTCCTGGAATACCCCCACTCATACTATAGTATCTAATCAATACTGTCACCTAAAATCTCTGCCTTTGATGATGTCCCAAAGTGGGGACATTACATATAGAACTACATAACTCCCACGGGTTTGAGAGTTATGAAGTGGTGTAGTTTGGAGGACCCTCAGAGGTCATCTCTCCAGAAGGCCCCAAGGCACAAAGTAGTCAAAGTGGTCACATATTTTAAAAGGTAAAATAAATAAAAGCGGAAGAATATGTATTATAATTCAAAGGAATACAAAATAAATTATTTCTAAATAAATAAATTTATTGAGAAATTAGAAGTGGACCCAACCCTAAAATAAGGAAAAATAAGGGACTCAAGATGTTTTAAGGAAGGTAGCCTGGAGAGTATAAAGAAGAGGTAGTCTTCAATGGAACTCACACTTCAGATCATAATCAATATATATGTGTCTGAGGCACCAACGATATCTAAACCGAACTCGGGAAAGGGAAGGTGGGGAAGCAGCCAAATGAAGGAATGGGATAAATCTTTGATGGTGCTTTCTAAGGTAAGTTTTTTTTTTTTTTTTTTTTTTTTTCTCTATAACTTTTTTTAAGTAATGATTCAGATCCTGAAATTCTATGAAAGTGAGAAAACATATCCAAGGCATCTATGGTAAAATATTCAACTGTGGGTCGTTGTATTTTGGGAGTTACACCCAATGGAAATAGTAATTTGTGGCCAGTCCTAAAACTAGTCTAACATGTGTTTTGGGTAAAACATCATAAATTCTTCATAACATCCAAATTCCAAAGAGACAAAACTGCTGGTTAGGGATAGTCTTTAGTATTCTGCTTAACATTTTCATATCAATCTAATAAATATTCTTGTGTAAGCATGCCTCTCTACAAGGTCGCCTCTAGAATAAGACATATTTCAGTAAGGTATGCCATTTTGCTATAATCCGATTTTGAGAGGTTCCAAGTAGTACTACCTGGAGGAATTTCATTTAAATCATACTGAATAACATTTTGTATTAGCTTCAGATATTTATACATTAGAGTTGTGTTATGATTTACTTCCAAGTTAGGGTTGCTGACTAATCCAAAACTAGGCATGTGAGACTAAAGAAAAGTTTGATTGAAAAATGCTAGTCTCTTTGTTTTTAAAGTTTAAGGGAAGGTTTGTATGAATGTGTGACTAAGTATAAACCCATCTCCATTTATAGAGCTAAAATCAGATTTGGATGGATGAAATTGATGAGGGATTTTAGTTGTGGGTGGCCATGTTGAGTACATGGTTGAGACAAGTGAAGCTGATGAGTTGGCTACATGAGGCAGTGATGGAAGGATGCAGATGTTGGTACATATTAATGATTAATAGTTCATGAGTGGAAGACATACTATTCGTACATTACCGAAGCAATTGTTGGATGCACTTGTTTATGGTACAGCTTTGATTGCAGGTTGGTGAGCTGGCTGATGCAATTTGTTTATGTGCTGATTACGTGTTCGTGATGGCTTTGATGCATGGTTGATGTAATGGTTCAGGATTTATTGGTACAGGCTTCATAAAAGGTCTCATAGTGATAGGCGTGTGACAGTGGTTCCATCTCTACTTCTACTTCAGGGTGGCAAGACGGGCAAGGACAGTGGTTGTAGCCACCTTTCAGTTGTAGACGGATCATAGGGGTTGTAGCCTCCTCTCTAGTTGTAGCCGAGAATTGGGGATTTGATCTCCCCTCAAAGTTGTAGCCCTGAGAAACTAGGGTTGGACCTCCCTCCAAATAAAATTTGGAAAAAAAAAGGAAGTTGGTGCTTCCAATGAATGTAATTCTCCTTCAAGACATATAATAAAAAGTGTTATGTGGTTTTCTCTTGATTTGGGTTTCCACGTAAAACACTTGTGTACTATGTATGTGTGTGATTGTTTATTTCTTATTGCTCATTATTGGATAATAATTCTACATTGATATAACATTTGAAGAAAAAGGATTATAATTACGCCATTACTGATTCACCCCCACCTCTCAGTAATCCAACAATTGGTATTAGAGCAGGTTCCTTCATAAATCAGTTTAACCACTAAAAGGTAGATCATGGAGAGTACCAACTCGTATAAAAATGGAATACCACAGTTTGATGGACAAAATCATGCTTTTTGGAGCATAAGGATGAAGACATATATACAGGCACATGGATTTCAAGTTTGGCAATCAATTGTAGATGGATACATAGCACTAGCAGTTCCACCAACAAATGACAAAGCAGTGAAACTTGGTGAGAATAATTCGAAATCCATAAATGCACTTTCGAATGGTCTTAGTGATACGGTATTCATCAAATTTGCACATTGTAAATATACTAAAGAGATTTGGGACAAGCTTCAAAATATTTATGAAGGAGATTCAAAAGTCAAAAAAACAAAGCTTCAAACTTACAGAGGTCAGTTTGAACAACTAAAAATGAAGGAAGATGAAGATATCACAGCCTACTTCTTATGAGTCGATGAAACAGTGAATGCAATCATAGGATTGGGAGAAGAAATTGAAGAATCTGTAATTGTTCAAAAGGTACTAAGATCTCTTCTTATGAGATTCAACCCTAAGATATCAACACTAGAAGAAATATTGGATCTAAACTCAATAAGCATAGACGAACTGCATGGAATCTTCACATCATATGAGATGAGAACTGAACATGAAAATCCAGATGTAAAAGAAGTGGCCTTTAAAGAATCCAAAAGATCAAAGAAAAAGAAAAAGGAACAAGAAGAATATAGTAGCAGCAGCGACATCTCGAAAGATGATGAAGAAGTGGCCAACTTCGTCAAAAGACTGAACAAGGGAACCAACGATAAGTACATAGGTAAGCTTTCTTTAATTTGTTTTAATTGTGATGGTATTGGTCATTTTTCTAACAAATGTCCTCATAAGAAAAAGATAAATGATGAAGGTTACTCAAAAGGCAGA
>SNQJ01S0084689.1:24021-34525 GCA_010110895.2 Picea sitchensis | reverse complement strand
GCCAATTTTTACGCTATCTCATAAAAATTTTGCATAGATCAGCCTTTTATGCATTCTCTCCAATTTCCATTCCTCAGTCCACTAAGTCTTTTCTATTTATATTTATACCTCGAACTTTTGCCTAAATTGCATAAACTTCTCCAATTTCTTGCCTTTGCAAATTTTTTAATTCGAGTAATTCAAGTGCTACCGGAAATTGATGCAGAACTTCTGGTAATATAAGTTGCATTTTGCTACTGGAAGTTCTGGTAGCACAATAAGCTCGTCGATTTGCCTACCTCTGGTGTCCAAGAGAAGGGCTTTTATATTTACATGATTGGAGCCTATCATAGCTTCAGACCGCTTATATGTTATTCATCTCCCGACATTGTTTGGTATAAACTCAAGCTTGTTCTAAATCCAGAACCAAATCTAAAGCTTTTGTCGTCTTCGTTCTTTTTTATATTTCCTCCATGCCAGCAACACAAAAATGTTGATTGGTGAATGATTGATGAGTTTGGCATCTGTTAGTACCCAGATCTGGAGGGTTTAAATTTTATCTCTTGTGCCAAAATCGGGAGCGCATGTGAAAAAGACAAGTGCGCTACCAAAAGTAGGGAATTTTTGCAATGCATGCCATCTCTTAATTGTGACAAAAGTGCTAGGAGTCTGGTGTTGGTATTTACAAATTTTTTGTAATTTGGATTTTGTCTAGTATGTTACCTCTCGATCCTTTGATGGCTTCTAATGTTTCATTTTTTATAAAATTGTGACAAAAGTGCTAGGAGTCTGGTGTTGGTATTTACAAATTTTTTGTAATTTGGATTTTGTCTGGTATGTTACCTCTCGATCCTTTGATGGCTTCTAATGTTTTATTTTTTATAACAAAATTTGGAGTTATTAGTTTTTTTAATAAAAGAAAAATTGGTCTTGAAGGCAAATCTCCAATCTCCCACACATTTTCAAGCACCCGAGACCAAGGGCAGAAATCCAAATTGCAAGCACAAGCTTCAAGCCCGAGCACCAAGGATATGCTAAGAGATTATTTGCCCGCACCACGGATATTTTAAGAGATTGTTTATTTTCAAGATTGTTTATTTTCATTTAAAAATTATTGGGTCTTTCACTCATCGAACCCAATCTCCAAATGTACAACCAAGAGCTAAGCCACTATCACCACAGGAGCCGAGGATCAAAGGCCGCATCGTATGCCAAGTCAAGAGATAGCACACATACCAAGCACCAAGGAGAGAGACTGGTATTATTGGCGCTTATCCATATGAAGATATATTACCTTTTCACATGGCGCGTGTGGGATAATTTCCCAATGCAATTAAAACTGCCGAGCGATCAAATACAGGTGTTATTCCCTAGCATGCGAATTTCAAACATGGTGTTAAAAGTATCCATGCGCCAGTGCTCTCGGGCCCTATGGTTATAGCACGATCGTTTGGCAATGTATAATAATTGATCGATGAGCAGAGATTTCCACGGCGCCAAGGAGGCCAGGTGTGACCCAAACATTGATAATGGAGTAGAAATAAAGTCTAAATATTAACTTGAAAGTTCTGGACAGTTGCAGAGTATCAGAATTACAGGATGATACTCGCTCTTGGTTACAAAGGGCTTCTTGGAAAAATGTGGTTGGCATAACAGAGCGAGCCTCTTTACACTTTCTAGCATTATAGGAGGTGTTTCTTCTTCCCCATTTGCTGTAAAATCTAAAGAAAGTGAAACTCGTGGAGCATCTATTTGACATGACAGGAGATTCAAGGCTATGAAAGTTAAGTGGCTTCATGAAAGAAATGAAAACCAGGCGCACAGGAATCTCACTATCATAGCAAACATTGTGGAACAAGAATAAAGGGCAACGGACTTGGATTCCATTTTTGGTTCAGTTTCATAATGAACTTCATTTTGTTTTTATAGAGTATTTTTGTTGAATAGTTATAAAGCCTATATATACGTGTGCTCAATAGTTTATATATCTCTGGTTATATGAGACTTTTTGAAGGTTATCAAGACTTATGAGTTTTGTTGAAGTTTTTCACCTAGGATTATCTATTTTTGAAAATTTTCATGACCGGGTAGTGCAAAAACGATATAGTTAAAATTTTGGTATGGTTGTTTAACCATAGACAATGTCACATCATTGTCACTCAACCATAGGCATTCACATATGCCACCCCCAAGCACACTAACCTTTACTTAGAATAATACTGGCAAGTCTACACTAGAACCAACAGATAAACCCTAGCCACAATATTGTTGCACCAGCAGCACCATAACCATAGAAATATAGTGTACCTTACACCAAGAGAAGCACAAGAGAAATACCATAAAGACTGCTACACTATTCCTCCAAACTTGCACCCTCTCTAGTGGCAATTGCAGCTCTCCAAACATGTGCCCTAGCTGCGACTGCAGTTCCTCCTTAGAATTGCACACTCTAAGTGAGTGAGTGTTCAAATGAGCTAAGGTGTCACCTTATTTATACTTATTATGCCAGTGAACTTTTCCCACAAGGTCGACTTGTCTTTTTTGGCAAATATAATTTACTTTGACTTTTTCTGACAAGGTTGACTTCTCTTTCTGGGTTTCTTATTTCTTTATTATTATTCTCCTTGGGTCAACTTCTCTTCTAGGGTTTCCACACATCTGTTTAATAGTTCTCTTACTTCCGGAATATTATAATCTAAGTACAAAGGTTACTCTTGGAGGTTAATACCTCTTGCGGCTACTAAAACATCAACACTCCCTCTTAACTAGGGAGGTATTAACTAAGATGTTCTTCATTTAGTAGTCCACTAACTACTCTGCAATCAACTGGTAGCACACAGCTGCCACAATGCCATCGGTAGCTCGAATCGTCTGTCATTGTCTCTACAATCAAGTAGCACTCAGCTACTCCCAATGTGAACTTGTAGTCTCCGTGGCAATCAACTAGTAGCACACAGCTACTACAATGCCATCTAGTGGAACATGCGTGTGTCGATCCATAGTAGTACATAACTACAATCCAATGGTGCACAACCACTCCAAGTAGCACACAACTACTATCCAGAGACACAATGTCTCTCTCCTGCAATCAAACCACCAGGCAATACAACAATGTCTATGATTATGCAACAATCAACTAGTGGCACACAACCACTACAATATGCCCTCAACCATAATCATAGTCTGCCACCTCCATGACTATGCAGCAATCAGCTAGTAGCACACAACAACTACAATATGCCCTCAATCATAGTTAGGATCCATATGATTATGCAGCAATCAGCTAGTAGCACATTGCTACTACAATGCCATCAGCCATAGTCATACTTATGATTATGTAGCAATCAACTAGTAACACACAGTTACTACAATATGCCATCAATCATAATCATAGTCGATGTCTCTATAACTATGCAGCAATCAGTTGGTAGCACACATCTACTATAATATGCCATCAACTATAGTTATAGTCTCATACAATAGCATAAAGCTACTCCCATAGTCCTCGTGACTATGCATGTGATGTTTCTTCTCTCATCATGTCTGATAGTGCATTACCTCCTCAGTGACAAGACTGATCCAGGGAACCCTTGGCTAGAGGGGTTAGTCAGCATGAGAAGAAACAACACACCTCCCTCTCAACAAGAGTGGACATTCTGCATCACTCCAAGCTTGTCTCTAGAGCACCTCAAGTCTTTCCGCTACTAGTCAAATCAGCATGACTAATAGGAGAAAGATTGTGCATGGGCCATTCACCACTAGCCAAATCAGCATGGCTAATCCTGTGAGTGAATGTATCATTCTCCCTTGGTCAAATCAGCATGACCAATCTAGGAGAATGTCTTCTCGATGCTACTCATTTGTGGATGTGTACTGGAGCTTCACAACTCCCTTCTACATCATGTCGAATGAGATCCTACAAGAAACTTTCGAAGCCACGCTGCTTCACGGCTTGCAATATTGGTTGTTGTGAACTCTGTCTCTGTTGTACTGAGTGCCACTGATGTCTGCTTCTTGCTCAACCATGAGATCACATTGATCCCAAACTGAAGCAGCATCTGGAAGTACTCTTGCGATCAAAGTCTGTATAACCCTGCAGCTTCACATCTCCATCCAAGACATTTCTCAATCCATATCCACTCGTACCACGTAGATATATCAACAAATGTTTTGTTGTCAACCAATATACATGTCTCGAAATCAAGGTAAAAGGTCCACATCTCAATCCTTCTGATTGGTTTCCTCCACTGAAACAAGGGAATCCTCCCAGGCATAGATGATTTTAGGGGCTAAATTTCGCCAATGGGCTAATTTTCCATGGTTTTTACCAAAAACATATTCGCCAATTTCCATTTTTTATAAAAACGATTAGCCCAAATTCCATAGAATAAAATTATTTTGCCCTAAAAATTGCCAAAAATTTATAGAAAGTATATTAAATCCACATAAATTTGAATACTTTTACAAAACTATTTCCAAACATTTTACATTTCGCATATTAAGGAATAGTAAGATTAGCCCATGTTTCTACATTTTAATTTTAATTTTCATCCTTAAAATTATCCCTGCTCCCAAGAGGTCTCATATCTCCTCAAAGTCTCTGAGGTTTTTGATCTAGCGTCCTGTCTGTCAGTAATGGGGGATGTCTCTCCCATCTGAATCTGAATTTGAATCTAAATCTAAATCTAAATAATTTCGAAATGGAAATCTCTAAGCAACTGACTCTCTCTGAGATCAGGCTCACTCAGAGTTTGCATGCTCCCTCTGAAGCTATATAGTCTTCGAAGTCATATGCTCCCTTTGGATGTGCTAACCTCCTCTTCTCCTTCATTACATGGATGTGCACAACTCTATGTCTGGATAGTTTGCTTCATGTTGCCTCCGGCAACCATCATTATAGCTCCCTCAGAGTTATCACTTGTGACCTGGAACCTGGAGTCTTATCTTCAAGAACGAGTGTTTGTTGATTTTCTTCCGAGTCTCCTTCACTCAAGATGACAAGTATTATCTTCAACTTGTCCCTTGTACTTAAGACAACATGCTTTCTTGACAGAAATCTGAGTTAAAGAATATAATGCAAATAAACTCTAAAAATTTCAACCTTAATCAATCTAATACTTTGACTAAAGTTAGTTTATAATTTTAACTTTGAACATAAGTTAGTATGATAATCATAACTTCAATAGATCAAAGTATAGCTAGATGTTCATAAGATCACAATAATTCCATAACAACTAGAGGCATATGAAAACAATCGACCTGGAGTGCATTGTTCCTCTAAATGTGTTGGATCTGAGATCCCTCTGGATCTACAATTGTTGCTTGGACAAGAGATCACTTCTCTTGCAATCATACTCAAAATAGTAATACAGTTTAAACATATATAAGTACATACCTCCGACAGCATCGACACGCAGTGGCACCATCTGGAAGTAGCGGCAAGCAATGACGAACCTTAAAATTTCAAAGGTGCTCCAACTTGTAATCTAAAGGTAGTTGGAGATGTGCTAGGGTAAGGCGTATTAGGATAACCAAAAATTAGTCTCAATACTTCACAAAGACTTTCACTGCAACCAGTGTTGCAACTGAAACTGCAATTGGTGTTGCAACTGGAGCTGCAACTAGCACGAAGGAACTGGCAATGTAAACCTAGGGTTTTATGAGGAAACCCTAATTTCTCAACTTCAGAAATTTACAGATATTATCTGGGGAAGAGATGTGCCCTACTTAGGTGACCTTCTTAGTGAGTTCAGTAAGTGCTCAGAGATCAACAATGGGAGAAACTGAGGATCTTCCTTCCAGTGGTTAGACTGTTACGAAGGAAACCATCTCTGATACCATGTTAAAATTTTGGTATGCTCGTTTAACCATAGACAATGTCACATCATTGTCACCCAACCATAGGCATTCACATATGCCACCCACGAGCACACTAACCTTTACGTAGAATAATTCTAACATGTTTACACTAGAACCAACAAATAAACCCTAGCCACAATATTGTTGCAACAACATCACAATAACCATACAAAGATAGCGTACCTTACACCAAGAGAAGCACAAGAGAAATACCAAAAAGACTGCTACACTATTCCTCCAGACTTGCGCCCTCTCCAGTTGCAACTGCAACGCTCCAAACATGCGCCCTAGTTGCCAATGCAGTTCCTCCTAAGACTTTCACACTCTAAGTGAGTGAGTGTCCAAATGAGCTAAGGTGTCACCTTATTTATACTTATTCTACCAGTAAACTTTTCCCACAAGGCCGACCTGTCTTTTCTAGCAAATATAATTTATTTTGACTTTTTCTGGCAAGGCCGACTTCTTTTTCGGGGTTTCTTATTTCTTTATTATTATTCTCCTTGGGCCGACTTCTCTTCTAGGGTTTCCACACATCTGTTTAATGGTTCTCTTACTTCCGAAATATTCTAATCTAAGTACAAAGGTTACTCTTGGAGGTTAATACCTCCGACGGCTACCAAAACATCAACACGGTCATTCCCATGGCTTCATCAAAGCATGATCTTCATCCTTAACACTTGTCAGCACCAGGTTTTGTTGGAAATCGAAGAAAAGATCCAAATATGCTTTGGTCAAATAATTACCACAAAAATAGGATCTAGTATTTATTATCTTATCAAGATCCTGATTTCTTGTAACTGACAGTATAAACTCGGTCTAGGAGGTTGTCGATCCTTCTTTTTTGGATCTGATTGTAATATTTTGTATATTGGATCATTTTTGGGGAGCTGGTTTTTTTCGCAGAGGAAGAGAAGTTTATGGCTTGGATGTAAGCTGAGACTTTCTAATAAAAATATTTTGTTACAGAAATAAGAGAGATTCTGGCATTTCGTTTGTCAAATTGTCTCTTTCCTGTGATTTGTTTCATATGTTTCCATTGATCCTACATCTTCAATATTGATTCATTTATATTGTAAGTACTAGAATTCAATACTACCTCTGCTGCAGTAATCCTAAAGCGTCTATTAGGACACAGTATTTCCTATGTTTTGCTATGAGCAAAACAAGACCTGTGTTTTGATATTTTTGCTTATATTTCTGAAAATTAGAACGCAATTTAAGTGAATCATATGTTATTCTTCTATTGAAAAGGGAGTTGAATTTATCAAGATACTTGACTTCTTTCTTCAAAAAATTTCATCGTGTTCTTTCATCCACTCTTTATGCTTCAAAAGGGTTTGATAAACGAGATCATGCCTCCTTTTTTTTTATTTAAATTATTGAAGTACTCATTGAGATTCGGGTCAAAAAACCTTATAAATCAAATCATTATTTCCTTGAGAATGTGCTAGGCATTTCTCTTTTGCAGTCAAGAGAAATCTCTAGTAACAACAGGCCCTACATCAAATATCCATAATCCTAACAAACTAGTATAGATCCATCTTAACTTGTTAATTGGGTCTAACCCGATCAATTGTGAGGAGTGTTGTCCTCTCCACCTAGTTCAATTCCCACAAGTGACATGTTCAACTCTTAATGAGTATATTGTTGTAACGGCCTTGAGCCTTGTGTTGACTAAGCCTTGTGTTGCTGCAGAATCTGGTTTGCATTGGGTACCATCCTCGAAATAAGGGGAAGTGCCTAACGGGTTTCCCTAGCGTGTGTATTTCATGACGAACAAATAAAAATAAATAAAAGAAGATTCATCTTTAGCCCTACACCTACTAAACACCAAGAGGGATCCAAAAAAAAACCTAGGCACAAATGCCTCTATGCTTAAAAGATTTGACATTAAGATAGATATTTGCTAATTTGTTTTTTATTAATAGAAATTTGTTCCACTCATTCATTCTTTTTTATTTTTTTTATTTGGCATCCAAGATCAAAAACAACTATTTTATTTTATTAGTAACATGAATACACATATTAGACATCTCATCCAACTAGGTCGTAAGAGCACCTCCCTTCTCCCAGTGTAATGAACAATGTTAGAAGCATACACAATCAAATGATATAGACAATCAATCTTCTTAGAACAATGCACCTCACTTCTCCCAATGCAATGAATCATGTTAGATGCATACATAATCAAACGATGTAGACAATCAATCTTCTTCTAATAGTGTTCACCAATTGAACATGTTTTCTCAGAAAATTATTGTACTTGTATTATTGGAAACTCAATCTTGCCACTTAAAAAGAGAATCAACCTCTATTTGCAATCATGGTTCTAAAAACATTTGAATTTCTTATACTTTTAGGTGCTCCAAACATGATTTAAAAACGCCTTCACTTCAGGGATGGGGATTGATTGTCCAGTGTTCAATACTCTACGTTAGAGAGACATAATATATGTAAACCTACCACATGAAAATAATCAAAGGAGATACAATGGGGAATTTCTTTCATTTAATCATCTTTGAATCCCCTAGCTTGTAATTTTTTGTCACTGCTATGATACACGCAAGTTGGGCCCTTTCACATCTTACTATAGGCTTAGTAGACAATATGCATGCACCCTTGGGTCCATTTGTCCCACACTCAACGGAGGGATGATGCCCATCCTCATGGACAACACAACCTGCATCGCTCAACAGAATTTGGGATGGATACCTTATGACTACAGCCCCCAGTTTGTTATGGGGTTGTTGGCCCCATAATAATAACTTGATCTCCTTGTTATCACATAGGCCAACCATGTAACAAGACATTACATGTTCACTGGGCATTGTTACAAGCATCATTGAACCAATGTGATACAATCCATTAATATGGAGATTGCCCAGTTATTACATGGCAACTCTGTAACAAAATGTTTCATGGTCAACCTGCATTGTTATAGTGATCATTATACTAGTATGTTCAGTGTACGATATGCTTTGGATCAGATAATCCATGTTTAGGTGAAATGTACAAAAACATTTGACTGCGTACAGTTAAAACCAGCACAGGTCACAAAGATCTCACCCTATATCCACAAATATAACAATTTATACAATGTCATAGAGCAAAGTGAATAGACCTCTTCAATTGGCATCTTATGTCATGAATCCAAAATGGTATGATATTTTGAACAAACAAAAAAGTGGCCTCTTTTTAGAGGCAGAAGGTCTAGAGGTCAACAAGGGATTCATGATAACAATAGAGAATATTTATGGACTAAATTCAAATGAAGAATCCCTCATGCAAACTCCATTTGCCCAATTTTCAAGTGAACAAGGTGAGTTTCACACAATTGAGGCTTTGTGTGATAGGCGTCATGGCAAGGATCCAATACACTAGTGATAAGATAAGTATATTAATGTCCAACAAATGAGCACAAAAGTAGGCCAACAGAAATAAAAGAGTACATCAATCAAAAGGTACAATGTGGGAGTACAAAAGCATCTCCTATGGAAGCGAAAAACATAGCTAAGGTCTCTTAAAAAGCATGTAAAGTGAAATGCAATGCAGTGCATTATAGTAGGATAACATATAAGAGACGTGATGCAAGTTGATAACCACAACCCCCATAGCGAGTGAAGCCAAAAACAAATCTAAAGTAGATGTCAAAGAGTTCCTCACAAACGTCAGGCACCTCAACCTGTGAAAGGAATTGGAGCACTTTGCTTTTAATGAATAAAAATCGATTGGAAATATGAGGGGAAAAAATCGGTTTACATTTATAGTACCATTCATCCCTCTTGCTTGAAATAAGCCAGGGTATAGAGAAGATCCTCCTAAGAAATTGACCAATTCACAAATAATGTTATATATGTGAATGATAAAATCCAACCAGATGGCTGTGAAGCTCCATGCAGTTACAAACCTAACAGATGAACCACAACACGAGAGCAGAAAATGTTGCGAAAGGTCCTCCTAAGAAATGTACCAATTCATAAAAAAGTTATTATCTGAATGATAGGATCCAACCATGTTGCTTTGTGAAGCTCTGCAGAGTTACAAACCTAATAGATGAGCCACAACATGTGAGCAACAAGTGTTGCAGATCATCATGACCAAGGATGTATAGGAGGCAGAACATGAAGACGTGATTGTTCCAGGCATCTTGACCAAGGATAGAGGATGCAGAACATAATGATTTAATTGTTGGCTTTACTAATTAATAACCAGTAATTTATGTCTCACGAGTAAATGTCATTGAGTAGGTTTTGCAGTTACATATAAATTTAAAATTACGACTATAGTATTGAAGTTTGAGTCATAAATGTCTAATTGGAATTGTGATTGTAACAGTCATCATCTCAATATTATTTAACATTTTAATGTTAAATTTTACATTTATAAGTTATTAATTTGCTGTTTTACTATTTTCCCTTATATGGCGCACCCTACTCCTACCCATCAAATTCAAACTGCTGAACCCATACCTGCACTCACATGTCCAAGCTACCTAGGCTGTGGACACTATGTATGCTTTTACATTAGGTAACTGAAACTGAAAAGAAGCAGTCACATAATTACATGGTTATTCTCTTGGTTGCATCTTGATATCTCTCTACATGCACATTCATAGCCATCTCAGATATTAGCACCCATGATTCTCCTGAACAGCTTAATTTGTGGG
>SNQJ01S0084688.1:0-34525 GCA_010110895.2 Picea sitchensis | reverse complement strand
AAGAATGATTATGTATTTGTTTGATAAGATTGGCTTTGTACCCCTACTCTATTGCTTAATGTCCATTCTCTTGTTTTGATATAATCCCACCTCTTAATATCATGTGCATATTCAAACTCTTACTCAAATAAAACACAAGTAATTCATATATGTATATATATTAAAGGATCTCATGAGCATATGGTTAATGAGACGATTCACTACTTTCCATGAACCAAAAAAAATCCCAAAACCAATTGAACCACACAAAGACAATGCTATGGGAAGAGGAGCAATGAAACAAATTAAAGTTTTTTATTCTACTTGGCAACTCCTTGGCTGGCACATACACCTACTGAGCAAACGGTCCAACCCAAGAGAACGACGACTTAACCACCAAACAATGCATAGCCTTGGAGAGAAAGAAGCGTATGGAGTATACATATACTTATAGCGTATGGAGAGAAGAAGCAATTCACAGCGTACTATCTCCCATGGGATTGTGTGGCACATAAAGAACCCCCCTGCCTCCAACGATTTCCGAGAATTGTAATTGAGGTGTGGAGGTGCATACAACCTTAGGCTCGAAGTGTATGGGCCATCCATCCACCACGTATTTTCAAACAATTCAATTTTTCATTGTTATTTGAAAACCAATTGATACCAACCATGGATCTCAAATAACAGAGTAAGATGAACAGTGGCAGTGGCATTCTTCAATTGTTCACAGGGAATCAAATTCTAAATGGAATAATAGAGCTACATAACAGTGGCATTCTTCAATTGCTCAAAGGGAATCAAATTTTGAAGGGAATAATAAGTGACAATTCTTTCTCGGAACCATTACCATAGATAACACATTAAACATAAATATGAAAAAGCATATTTTCCATACAACCTTTGTATAACAACAAAACCAAACAATACCATCATCATCATTGAATGGTTGCTCAGTGATCTTATTTCAGCAATCTCTATTAAAATAGAGCGAATAGTTGTTTCCTCTCCTTGGTCAAAACAATCTTTCAGAATGAAATTACAGTAAGAAATAAAACCAATATAACAACAAAACCAAACAATATCATCATCATTAAATGGTTGCTCAGTGCTTTTATTTCAGCAAAATCTCTATTAGAATAGAGCGAATAGTTGTTTGTGCATCCTCCTCTCCTGAGTCAAAAGAATCTTTGAAGATGAAATTACAGGAAGAAATAAAACCAACAGATTTGATCTTTCATTTTCCATTCCTCTGTATTTTTTCTTTTATCTCATTTTCCATTCCTCTGTATTTTCTCTCTTATTATTATTTTTATTTTTTCTTTTATCTCTTTCTCTATATCTTTTGTGTCATTTAATTTTACATTTGTATTGTCTTTAATAAGTTATCCAACTTTCATTAATACATATATACACTCTCCATGGCCATCAATATATAGCCTGCTGCAAAGTCTTTATAACTGCAGCAGATAATATATACACAGCGATTAATCAACACAATTTGACAATATATATACCAGCGGCCGCAATCATTCTTTGTAGCATGCTGAATATTAATCGCCCACTCTCCATTAATAACATACATACACTTTTAGCAAAGTATTACCAGGCCAGTTGAATGTGACTGTCAGAAACAATTCTTTTGCTTGTAACAGATAGACTATGCAGCAGAAATGGTGAAGGATTGTCTGGCATTTCAGGAATCTCAACCTCTCCCTCCAGCATCTTCAAGGCTTCTACCATTCGAGGTCTGAATGCCACCATAAAATGCGAGCACAAAATACCTACCAAAACGAATCTCTCCATCACGTTCTCTGTTCCGCTCTGACGAATTCTCTCATCTACTATTTCACCGGTCCTGCCCTTTTTCACCAGCGCCCATGCCCAATCCGCGATGAGATAAGGGGAGGCCGACTCCGGAGTGGTTTCGAAAGCCTTTCTGCTGCTCATGATCTCCAACAGCAGAACCCCAAAGCTATACACATCGCTTTTGTCTGTAAGATGGCCGTAGAGAGCGTATTCGGGAGCCAAATAGCCGTGCGTCCCTGCTATTCTTGTAGACAGATCTGCTTCTCCTTCTCCTTTAGTCATGATCTTTGCCAGACCAAAATCGGCCACGAATGCATTCATTTCGTCATCCAGCAGAATGTTAGTGGATTTGATGTCCCTGTGATAAATTGCGGGCTCGATGCCGTCGTGTAGATAAGCCAGCCCCTTGGCAGTCCCCAGGACGATGTTCCTCCGCTGCGGCCAGCTCAAAGGTCGGGCCTTGGACATTCCTCCAAAGAGATGGTCATATAGACTTCCATTGGGCATGTAATCGTATATCAGAAACCGCTGGTGCCCTTCCCTTCGTATATCAGAAACCGCTGGTGCCCTTCCCTCTCATCGCTGGCAACGCAGCAGCCCCTCAAAACGACCAAATTCCGTTGCCTGATGCTGTTGATTATCTCCACTTCGTTCAGGAATTCGAAATCCCCTTCGGGCGTGCAGTTTCTGATTCTCTTCACAGCAATCCGCCGAGCATCCGGGAGCGTTCCCCTGTACACCGTGCCAAAACCCCCTTGGCCGATGAGATTGGCCTCGCTGAAATTATCGGTAGCGTCCCTGATCAATCGAATATCGAACCACACTGCCCCGGTGTTGGGTTTCACGGCTGCCTTTAGAAGTATCGTGTTCCGCCTCACGAATCGCCTGTGCACAGCCTTAGGATCAATCCTTTTTACCAACAGACAGTAGAAAAGCCCTAGAGCACAGATGAGAACAAGGGCCATGGCAATTCCAACGAAAGTGTACACCAAAACTGAGCGATCCGATGAGGTTTGGACGAAAGGCAAGCGGAGGATACACTCAGCAGTATTTCTGTTCTCGGGGCCGAACTCGTTAACCACTCCGGCGGCATACAAACACGTGAAATAGAAGCATTTCAAACTTGCCTCACTGGTTAAGTTTTTGTCAATGTCCGCCAGCATGGTGGTGACGAGATCTCCACTCTGCTTGCATTCCAGACAGGCGCCCAGATCTGAGAGGTCGCCTTTGCAGTCCCAGTTCAGTGAAGTATTCTGCACTTTGTCAATCCAGTCCTGCTTGGTCTGTATGCCGACGCAAAGGACTGGGCTCGAAACAAACTGAGACATATTTTTGAAACAGTTTGACACCAAGTCTGGAGGTAGATCTAGATAGTCGAGTTGCTGCTGAAATATCCCCAGACAGGAGACGGCAGAGGCATTACTGGGAAACTCGAACAGGGATGCGTCTTTCAAATACTGAGCGAATCCTATGCCGATTAAACTCCGTAACGTCTGGCAGCAATCAGCTTCATTACTTGTCGATTCACAGGTAGATTTGTCCCACGGCAATTGACGGACATAAACAAGTTTGAACGGACATTCCGCATCAGCTCTCAGCGCCCAATTCAACAGCAACAGTTGCAGCAATAAGATAGTTTTCGTCTTCATTTTCGTCTATAATAAACCCCCTGCTTTTTCACCAACGATATCAATCCAATGCACGGACTGATAATATTAGCCGAAGTGGTACGGTTTTTTGCCACAATTTTTTGCAAAACCTGAACACCTAATTTTACATACCAACAGGAATTTGGTTTTGAGAGTTTTGCCTCACGACAAATATATGTATATTTACTTAGATTTCTGATCTTTTTATTCAAGGTCGACGGCGTTCAACATTCCTTTACTAGTACTTTTGAGTGGAGGTATTTTTGGGCGGCCAATATTCACCGACCTAAGCATCAGGATTTAATGATGTATGGTATACATCATCGGATTTAAAATCTTTTTAGATAGAATGGCTTATATAAAGTTACATGAAAACATCCAAAAATAAAACGTTTAAACTATTACCTATTAAGTTTTGGTTTCGGGAAACATCCAAAAGTAGAATGCCGAATCTACTACTTTATCCGATGACATGGTTCAATATTTACTACACAACAAAATAAATACAATAAATTATATATAAAACTAATCCTAACCTTGAGTTTTTGTCACAATCTTCGGGATGGTTCCTCTTACCCACCCTATTGTTCTCGTGGGGAATGGATGTTAGAAGGCTACCTAACCGGCACGAATTTGTCTTTATATAAAGAGTAAGTTATGATGATCCAAGTTTGTTACTAGTTAATTGGGCAGATTTCCCCTTTTCCTCCCACAATCCTCTGAGGGTTGTCTCGAGATTGTGTATTACATTGACTCTAGTTTCGTTCTTCTAACCGGCCAACCTCATTTCAAGTTCCTTGTAACAATTGACTTCTTCAAGGTTGGGATTATTCAAACCGGCGAAACCTCATTTCAAATTCCTTGGTAACAATTGACTTCTTCAAGGTTGGGACTATTCAAACTCAAATAGCAAGATTCCAAATTCTCAATCCACTTGCATCCTCTTCTCTCATAGGTGTGTATCGTACTAATTTACCTGCTTTAATCTTTTGATAGGGTTAATTTTCCATATGTAACTATATTGATAAAGTAGAAATGAGTTTTATATATCAGCTTTGTATTGATAAAGTATGAGTTTTATATATATCACAGTACTTTATATATTGATATATAAAAAAAAACGAATATGCATGAATTTTGGAGCGGTTTATTGTAGTATTATAGTGTATGCATTGTTGGATGTATATGTACATAGATTTAATGATATATACACTGAATAGTATATGTATTATTGGATATGTTTTATGGGTTTTATGGACTTTTTAATGTTTACTGTAGTGATGTGGTAATGTATGCATTACTGAATGCATACCATTTATGAGCCAAAAAATTCCAATTTTTTTTCCATAAACATTTTGTTAATTTTCATTTTTTCTTAAAATGGTTTGCCCAAATTTTATAAGATAAAAGTATTTTTCTCTAAAACCACATTTTTTTAAACCATAGAAAATCCTTATAAATTTGAATATTTTTATCAAAAATATCCCCAAACATTTTATAGTTTACATACTAAAAATTAAAATTATCCAAGGTTTTACACTTTGGGTGACAAGTATGGATCCCACTTTTCTAATTTGGATGTATCATCTATGCATATACATCCAATGGCGTATACCACTTTGTTACACACCCACTATCATAAATTTAAAACTTCTTTGGATTTCACCTCCCACAAGTGAGAAATCTCCGTAGTTCCTGTGATTTGCTAAATGCCAACCCCGGTTAAATATCTGGATCTGGTTTGCTGTCGCTATGCACATGAGCATTCTAAACCCCACCTCCCATCCCCGGGATGTGCCTTGTAGCGTGATATTGGCTTTCCTCGCTAAGTCCCGGCCATTTAATTACCAAGCCTGGTACACCAACAGCCCAGTTCGGTTTGGCCTACCAGTTGAGGTACCAGTCCCCGGAATTTCGACGACCTTATTGACTGGCTAGCCCCCGGCTAGCTACCTTTTGTAGTGGTCCATGGCATCACCTACCATAGGTCCATGCCCATAGCGCCCCATCTGGGTTTCTGGTTTATGATGTCGCTGATGCACAAGCTCGTGTAGACTCCCCACCCCCGGCCCCTCATGCCACCCTCAAGCGGAACTCACTACCAAGCCGGATCTTCCTCGACATTTGCTTTGTTCCGCCAGCCATGCCCGCCACCTCCTTATGATGGCGGAGGACACCGCCCCTCCACCGAGTGCGTTATAATCCAGGGGACGCCGCCGGATTTCGCTGATTCCTCCTTGGGCTGTGAGTTTCTTTGCCATCGAGGATCCCTGGAATTCGTCGAACCCCAACCTCTGGATCTTCTCGACACGCTGCCCTCGCTATGAACGCGCGCGCCGGGATTTAAAAATCGCTGGCTCTCATTTCCCGGATGCGCAACAACTTCTTTTACCATCGAAACTCCTGATGAACAAATCCCTGCTGGGCACCATCTGCCACCCGGCCTCTGGACGAACCGTGTCTTACTGATTCGTAGCTCTTTGACTTATGAGGTTTGGTTCTCGCGGCTCCTCAGAACTCCGATAGCTTTAACTCGGCTAATTGCCCCTCGATGGACGAATTTATCCTATCGGTAAATCGCGGGATCGCTACCCGATGGCAAGAGTTCTATGTATCTGCCTGATATGCGCAGTAACTCGACTGATCCTCGCCACGTCCTCATTGCTTAAGGGTTTCGGGGACCGGGTTCGGGTTTTCTACTTGGATTTCAGTAATGGTCCACGGGAATGCCGATTTCTTATGGCAAATATCCCGGTTTCCACTCCGGATCTCCTGACACGCCGCCAAGACAATGGACGCCCACTCAATCGGGAAATCGTGATATCGCGATTTCAATGTGCAACCCGCTTCATACCCTAAATTCGATGAGTGAACTCCGATGCCCGCCGTAACGCATTTAATATCGGTCCTGGGCCAGATCAACTACTTAGACTCTCCTCTGGCATTAACACCAGAGTTTTGCAGCCCGGCAAAACCCTTCCCCGATCCACCGCTAATTGATTACTCCACATCTAATGGCTCAAATCACTCCTCGCTGCCTACTCCCGCTTAACCCGTGATCCAATTGCTGGGTAATGTGAACCTAGATCTAACGGTCCGTATTCATTCTTTTGGCTTTGGGATTTCACGATCCCAATTTCTGCTCACTTATTAGAGAGGGCAAGGCATGTAATGCCTGCGCATTTATATCAATCTAATGGTTGTGAATGACTATGGTTCACCTCGGGACGATCCGTCCACTTATTTTATCGCATCCACACTACTGCCTTCGGGACTCCAAATAGACTGCCTTCCTCGCATTGTGGTTAAATAAGGTCTATGCTGCTCAAATCCTTATTCGGGTTCGTGAACTCTTTCCAAGAGGGAATCTCTCATGGATTGTAGATTCAATGGCCATTCTGGAGCATAAAGGAAGACAACTTCCGAACACCAAATACAATCATTTTTTTGACGTAATTCGTGCATGATATCATTTGTAATAAACATATATCGACCTATGCGTATCAAACACTACGTGGATACTCGTATGTCAAATTCTTCACACTTCACAAGTTCTATGAGCTACATCTACTCCAGACAATTGTTGTACGCATACTCTCCCACAGAAACATAATTCCACGTACTCCATGAATATATGACAAAGATGGTACCCTAATGCAATATAAGTAAACAATACCTATTATGGGAATTTTAATGCATGGACCAGAGTGTCGCTTCCACCCAACCAGTGAAGCGACTCCAAATGGATTACCAGCCACCCCCGAAATGGGAGACCACACGCATTTGAGACCCTGCCTCTATGTCTTCCAAAGGTCCGTGAGCCAAGGGTTGGTAACTCTCCCTCTCTCTGTGGATCACTCACTGCTGTGAAATTGCTGTAGTTCCTCTCTGCCCGGCCTGCCAATCGCTCCAGCCTATACTATCCTCCTCTCATGAGAGGTTTGTGGCACTCATTACCCTATGCTTAATGGCCATGATGGCCTCCTACTCTGGATGAATGTAAACACCTCCCCATCCCTCATCAAGCCATCAACTCCCACCTACTGCAAGGCATGTAATTCGGCTGAAGCAGTCAGCTTTGGTTCTCCTGTGCTGAGTCCAAATAATGGTAGTTTTAATTTTGTAGTTAACGCCTCTTTCATGGTGCCTCCACTAACTACCTGTGGTCTCTTTTCTCAGACATCCCCTCTCAATTCTCATATAACTAAACTGCCATTACATCACATATTCATACTCTTTATAGTTTTGCCATATAGTCTTTGGCCTTTTATATTTACAAGTTTGGGGGAAACAGGATGTTACACACTACCACAATACTAGTAAATGTTGCAAAGCTCAATTCATAAGACTAGCCAAGCCTATATATTCAAAAAGTCATTAAGGTAGTCATTAAGGTTTGAGACATCTTTCAACTTGTCTACTCAATAATTATGTTCATTCACTATGTACATGCCCTTAATGTTCATTCACTATGTACATGCCCTTAATATAGTACAAAGCACTTGCTTTGAGTGAGCATTAATTGTCCATTTTCATAACAAGTGTCATTGCAGTGCTTACTTAAAATATATTTATAATAGCAATAAAAATTATACTAAAACCAACAAATAATGGAAACCTAGTGTTATAATATATAAACAAAATTCAACCATTAATATTTATTTACAAAAATAAACAGTGACAAAATAAAGATGCTAAATAAGAAAATATAGGCTCTGAGCTAAACACAACCCTCCTGGAATTAAATGTTGTGTTAATTTATTTGCTTGTTCATAATTGTAAAAGAGAGATAAAATTCATGAAATCATGCCTCAACTTGGGGTGCAATTCATGAGCATGCAGGTTTTCTTATGCCACAAACCCAATAGTTACAAAGGTTAACATATTAATATACAATGAAGAGCTGTGCTTTCTAAACTGTTCATAAACCCAAGTAATCATCCACTCATGAGATTGTTATTAATTTTTGTAATTGTTATATATATATATATATATACATATAGTTATATATATATATAAATTAACACAATCATAAACCAGAAAAGTATTTTATATATATTATATATATATATATATATATATATATAATTATTAAATTTAACAACCAGAATATATATTTTATACATTATATATATTTAATTTGAATTTTGTAATTGTTAATTTTATTTTTTAGTTTTGAATTTTGTAATTATGAATTTTATTTTCTAGACTGTCTTGTAATTGTTAATTTTTCATATAGAGAGAGAGATACGTTCATGTTTTATTTCTCACATAATTTACAACATAATCATTGATAACTAAAGTTTTCTAAACCATTTATGAATTGAGATATAAGGAAAGAAAAGGAAAAACTATTGGTTATTGGAATTAAACTACAAAATAGATCAATGAGTGTCCGATAAATTGAATTATTTTAAAGAGATCCCAAAACCCGTGGGACAAGGAGAATATAATGATGAAACTTTGTTCATGGATGGTCTACTAGGAAGTCGTACACACAACCATCTATGTTGAGTTATAGAGAGTTATGGAGATAGTTTGTTTAGGGTATATACACAGGAGGAAAATCCTAAAATATATAAGGAGATAAGAAGTGTGGAGATGGAAAAAAGAGGTTAGGCTAGAAAGGAGATATCAAACCACTCTGAATACTCAAAGATAACAAAGATTGCAATGGAATGGTGATAACTGTAAATTCTATTATAAATTTGGTTACAAGATCCGCAATATTGCACTTTACATGTATTTATTCCACTGACATGAATTTAATGACCTCAATGAATAATAGATGTCTTAGTTATCTAAGATTAAAACTCAAAACTTAGGTTATGTATGTTTGAAAAAATGTGTGTATTAAAACTCAAAACTTAGGTATAACATAAGATCAGCAAATGGCATTCCCATGCTAATTCCATTCAAAACATTGAATTATTAGCCAATATGTGATAAAAATTAATTTAATATTAAAAAAAATATTATTTCTACAACCATATGTACAACATTGGACACCAAGAAAAATATTTATAATCAAAGGAAAACCAATGGATGGTCAGTGATGAATGGAATGTATAGTCTTGCAAGACTAATAAGATTGAATGCCCAAATTTTATAAGAGAAAAGTATTTTACTCTAAAATAGCAATTTTTAAAACTATATAAAATCCTTAAATTCCAATATTTGTATAATAATATCCCAAAACATTTTTACACTTTAAAATAAGTATAAAACCTTAAAATTTTATTAAACATTGGATGTATCTACACATATACATCAAATGGTGCATACACTACCACAACAATATAGTAAACGTTGTAGAGCTCAATTCATAAGGCTCACCAAGCCTATATATTCAATAAGTCATTAAGGTTTGAGATACCTATCAACTTGCATACTCAACAATTATGTTCATTCATGATTAATAGGCCCTTAATGTAGTATAAAGCACTTGCTTTGATTGAGCATGAATTGTCCCTTTTTCATAATAAGGTTGAATTCCATGGCCATGTTGGAACCTTCACTCACCGTGTTTGTTATTCTCCATATGTTCATTACTAGCTTGTAGCATGCTTCTTTTACTCAGAAATATGTTATTGTGGAGGTGATATTTACATTTAGCTTGCAGTGTTTGATTAGCATGTAAAAACTTAGTTTTTATAGTATTAGTGAGTTTGAGAAACAAAACAACTTCACTTTCAGTGTCCATTATCCACCTTAGCCATCATTGGTTGCAAATTCGCTCAATATAGAGGCCACCTACCAAAATTCTCTAAGGATGGGATTGAGAAAATGAATCTAGGTTTTTAACAACCCTCCTCTTACCTTTTTTTGTTAAGCGGAGCTCTTTCACCATGAGTAAATGAAACTTTGAAATATTTATGGACTGTATCATCCATCTTAAAACCCCAATCCACATGAACAAGAGGAATTTAAATTCTTGAGGTGTAAATCTTCACACTAATCTACCTTCATGAATCAATTCCTCTACTAAATGATAAAAAAATCACACCTCAAGAAATTTTATCCCACTCGATGCTTGATATCCGAAGCCAAAATGGATATACGCTTAGTTTAAAAAATTTTAGATGTTAACACATTATGCACATATGACATGTCAATATCTATGTCATACTAGGTTGTACATCACCTCGTTACTCTTGATGGAACATTAAATGAAATTCCAACTATATTACAAGTGTCAATATCCTTTACAAAATGTTGGCATTTGTATTAATACTTTGTATCTATAATATTGTTAGGGAAATAGGAACAAGGAACAATGGTTTTTGAAAAACATTTTAAATTGTATTACAAGAGGTGTCCTCTAGTAACCACTAACACATATTATTTTATAGCCCAATGCATATTAAAACTTGGAACCACTAGAACTAGTCTTTCCTCAATTGCACATTATTTTTCAACAACCATAGATGATCGAGATTCAGTTAGAAAATATGCTAAGACGATGAGTCTCTAGGGTTTAAAAGTTTGAGGTATAAACAATGTTTCGAATAATATTTTACCAATGAAAAAACATTTTGGTGGATGCAACTAATGCTTAAGGAAACACTAATAAAAATTTAACTTATATTTGATATGTAAAATGGCCCCTCATGACAAGGATTTCTCCCTTCAAATTTCAAATTTGGTTAGGATCACATAACCTCTAAAGAAGACAAGTTGTATCAATGCTCACCAAAGAGGTGGGTGAACCACTAACCTACAATTGAAATATTTACCATTATAGATCCATCTTAAACTTCCTCGATCTTGTAGAATTTGAAGCAGTCTGGGGTTGCTAATCAAGTTCCTAATATTTGCTAAATTATAAATAATAAGTTCTAAACCAACAATAAGCCATTGAGGCCATGGAAAGGAAAACAGAATAAACTCCATAAGTGAAAACTTTATTGACAAAATATGGTAATTTTAAGGAAGATTTACATACTCAATCTTTGAATCTTCCTCCTTGTAAGATTACACAAATGTAATGCATGATGGAGTTAAGTCACTCGAGTTGGATTTGGAAGAAATTGAATATTAGGTTAAGAGTATTTATAAGAGATATAGGCTAATACACGAAGGTATTCAACTTGAAATGGTTACGCATAAAGAATATATGAGATCTTGTAAATGTCAACCAATACCCAATTTGAAAAGGGATAATAGATTCATTGCAATTTTAATTAAGACTTACCACAACAATATACTAATGTCAAACATATATATTTCTAGTGAAGAAGATTCCTTATCTAAAATAATAAAGCATGCAATATTCCACTTATGCATGATTTGCAGCCAAAATCCAAGAGCAATAAAAGGGTTCGAAGCTAACTTTAACATACATACAACCTGTGTTCTTGTACAATAATTCCAATCTAATTATAGATTGATCTGGACCTAAGAAAGAGACACTTCCACATTCTCAACCTATCATGAACAGCGATGAAGTGGATGTGGTATCTCAGTTTTCATTAGGGTATAGTCTTGCTTCCAAGAATTATGATAATCACTCTTATGCATTCATGATCAAACATTGGATGGAATTATCAAGGTCTTAAAAGTTTTTGCATCATGCTAATCACTCTTCACTATGAACAAGATCCTCAATGAGATAGTTCTTTCAATCAGGCATCATTCAACATACTAACCTTACGTACCTATGCGCCACTTTGATATCCTAATAGGTACTTACATCCTTTGATAGCTACATTGAATCTATTATTTCACATGATTTTTAGCATGCACATCTAAGTTAGGGTAGGAATAGAATCACTAGGTATTTCTTTACTTTGATATCCTTTGTGCTTTCTTTCATAGATTAATTTTCCTTCTTAGCTTGAATACTAGTTCAGCCAAGTGGTCCTTAAGACCCCTAAAACGTATAGAATAGTGTCCCTTTTTATTTCCTATTTTTCATTTTTTTAATATTTTATTCTTATGTAACTAGTTTTCATATTCCTTTAACAAGATTTCTTAGCTATGGGGATTTTTGAGATCTAAGCTTTATTTTCTACCTTTGGGTATTCTTGACATATGGAAATTGCTTACCTCTACTTTGACATGATAGTTGGCTCTGTGTAGATTAAATGAACCATTATGTAAATAACCTTGCTTTGCTTAATCTTAGAATGGATTCCTTGGTATATAACTCAACCATCTATTTGCTCATAATTACCAAATCGTCAAGCCATAAATTATGTGGATTTCTGTCATTTTGAATTTGAATGGAACACACATACACATTGTTGATTGATTCCATTAATGATTATCTTGGTTAAGGAATTTTCTCGAGGGATTTTTTAATTGAGTTTTTTTTAATCTTTTTGACGGGGAGGGCATTATCACAAAGAGTTCCATACTATTGAAGTGGTGTTGATTAGGGCATTATCACAAAGAGTTCCATAGTGTTGAAATGGTGGTGATTGGAACTTTTCTACAATGTATGGTCCTCTATAATATATTCATAATTGATTTTAATTGATTTTAAGTAGCTTCCTACTTAACATTCAAATTCTTAAAATCCACCTCTAATTCATCATTCAAATTCTCAAAATCCATCTGCAACTAAGAATGATATGAGGAACTCCTGAATTCTCAAAATCCACATGTCAAATCAATTGAATGATTTACTTGACAGTGCAAAGGCACCCTAGTAGGTGAGGTAGAGATGTCTTTATGATCTTCTACTATCTCGTCCACCTGCTTTTGTTGTGTAGAGAGACCTCATGTAGAGGTTTTGGAACTTGCAGTGATTTTCCATTCACCTTCCGATCAGACCATAAAGAGGACAAATCTCCTGGTTTGAGAGATCGCCTTTCTAGATTGCTTCGCGTAGATCAAAGAGACTGCAGTAGTTGGGACACCTCTGGTACCCTGTAGAGTTGACCTCCCAAAGTAATAATGACATTACAGGGCCTAGATTTTTAAACAACATGACACTTCCACATATATGGTTGTCCTAAAATAACATCACAAACTTCAAGTGGGGAAACATCACACAATACCTCATCTTTGAAGGCTTTGATGTCGTAGAGTAGGTGGCATTGTTGGATGATGCAGATGTCTCATCCTTGGTTGAGCCAACTGATGGTGTATGGTCGAGCGTGCAGTGTCATTGTTAGTTTCAACATCTTGATGACCTATACTGAGATTAGGTTCTTCAAGATACTACTGTTGAGTGGGGTCCCCTTCACCCACATATGTGGGTGGAAGAGGTGCTCCCCTTCCTTAGGCTCCTTTGGTAACTCTGGTTGGACCTTTGTGGTAGTGATAGTGACACTGGGTTCTGCATCAATGATCTATTTTCCCTTATCTGTTTTGAATCAGAGTCTGAGCCAACATCTGACTCTCAGGCTTTCATCTCATCCAAGAATGATTGTTTGGAGCAGCATTCATCAGTGTTGTGCCAAGGGATTTTGTGTAACTCACACAACTTTCCAGTGTCCTTCTTTGACTTCCCATTACTCTTCTTTTCTTGTGGATTGGACTGGTTGTCCTGAGGCTAGCCATCCTTGCTATGTCCTTTGTTTTGGGAGTTAGGGCCAACTTTACTGTGTGTCTACTACTATGGGTTTTCAAAATTGAAATCTCACTTATTCTTTTGCTTAAACATTTTCTTGATCTTGAAAGCATATTGGCAAGTGGCTCATGGTGAGGAGATGTCTAGGAACTCCATTTATGTTTGGATTTACCTATGTAGGCCATTGTAGTACTTTAGAACCAGGTGTCGCTCAGAGTCTTTAATACCCAGTTTTGTGCACAAGGTATGGAAGGTGTTGGTGTACTCTAACACTGTTTGGTCTCTCTCCTGACGCTAAGTTGTTCATCTCATGTACCGGTCATCATAGTTTTCAATAGGGTAGTATTGCTCCTTGAGGGAATAAAAAAAAGCATCCCAATTGGGTTTTTCCCCAAAAATTGCAAACAGAGCTCTGACATGTTGTTCACAGTAAGTTTCCCACCAATATCTGACATGGGGAAGAACTTTAAGGAGCGCGAAGGTTATTTTTTCACTATTGGAAAATTTTTTGATAAAGAAATAACCCTCTAGCAAACTTAACCATTTTTCCAAAGTGTCTGCACCTATCCGGCCTTCAAATAAAGGAATACTATAGTTAACCTGTACCTTGATGGGCATCGCACCTCCGAAGTGACTATTGGTTGAAGGTGCATCTATTGTTATTGGCAGTCGTCAAAGGATCTGCGTGAAATTATCCATCATCTCATTCCTCTGTCGCGTGATGGCTTTCTCGAGCAATAGTTTGATAGGATCTCCTACTCTGTCGTCTCTATTTGTTTATGCCATGGGAGGTTGTTTGGGTTGGCGGGAGTGTTCTTCCCCAACGTCTATAGATTTTTAATGACAAAAATCAACAAACTGAAATTTATGTCAAACACTTAGCAACCTAGAGATAATTGTCTTGCATGAACTTCATAAATGCCTCAAACCCACATTCAGAAATTACCATAAGAAGAAATACACATTGCTAAGCAAATATGCAGCGGAAATAAATACAATGGACAACAACCCATAAAACTCAGAACTTTAGGCAGCTCCTTAATGACCCTCTCAGAAATGGCAGCTCCTCAAAAACAGAGCCAGCGGTCTACTATACGGTCTGTTTTGTACGGCCTAGCAACACAAAACAGCCTCAAAATCCATGCCAAGCCTTACCTCGAAATTTGTGCCCTTTCCTCTTGTTGTACGGAATGTACGGATTCGTACAATACGACCTCCAACAACAGAAAAATAACTCAGCCACAAAACATAAATTTTTTCCTTGGGATTTGTGCCCTAGCTCCCTTGGAAAACGTGCCCTCTTTGTTGCCCACTTTCCTCTCTCAATCTTACTCGGAAAATCTCTCTCAATCACCTCCTCTTGTCTTCTCGATGTGTCTTGCACACTACCCAATGCATTCTTTTATAAATCTGAAAATGACATTCTCTCTCCAAAGTGTTTTTTCACCTTCCCCAACCCTAAATCCAAAGGTCAAGATTAGATCTTACCTTTTTCAAGATCAGGGTCATGATCCATTCCCTCCAAAATGAATCACTTAAAATATTAAATTGATTTCACTTTATTACATAAGTGCTTTATGAAATAAAGTCACTTTAAAATTAGAAGGTACACTTTATTAAAAAGTCACTTTAATAAAATAACCACTTTAGAACTTTATAAAAACCTATTACAAAGTTAAGTGTCTCGTTGTGTAAATATTAGGTAACATCTGTATACAAGACAAAACATGCGGAGTACCTCCCGAGCTAAAAAGCTAACAGTGTCAACTAGTTCAAGACCCGATTCTCGATAGCTTGACCTCGTCGGGGACATGCACAGAGAAACAACAGAGTAGATTGTTCTGATACCATTGATCCAGACAAGGCAGAGAATGACATGAAGACAAATGATATAACAATGAAACACGCAAAGATATTGCTTTGTCCTTACTCTCCATACTTATCATTCTCCTTTTGCAATAAACAATAATGTTATTCTTCTTTATTGTATGAATTATCTTTTGACAAAAACCATTTGTTACATGTGCATTTAGTTATATTAAGTTTTATTATTCATTATATATTTTCAAACAAAGACCATTTGTTACATGTGCATTTAGTTATATTAAGTTTTATTATTCATTATATATTTTCAAACAAAGTGGGGCATTACACTACCATACAACCCTTTTCAGGAGTATATGCTTGTTTCATGAAAATTCTTATCTTTTAAATAAATTAAATGCCATAGGACTATTGTTCCAAGACTCTCATCTGTGCAACATTGACAAATGTACTTTGTACATTAATAACTTTCATCTTAGCATTAATATAATCTAATGTATTAATTTAGTAGTAATTTTAATATATTGTTTGTTAATGTACAACACATGCATTACATTAGTAGTTTGTTAATACACACATATTAATTGGTTGGTGAGTTAATATACTATATTTATAGTTAGCTAGTTAATGTATTGGATTAATAATAATATGAACCAATATATTAATACTATGACTATCTACTAAAATATACTAAATAATAAGTAAAGTTAATAATAATGTATGTGTATATTTCTAATAGTAGGGACTTATGTATATTATTATTATATATTAACTAGTGTATTGTAATATTATTAATTTAGTTATAATATTAATTCATTGTTCGTTAACATAACACATATATAATTAGTAATTTTGTTAGTTTATATGTATATATATGGGCGGCGACAGATCATGGATTCAGTGGTGGCCACGTCAAAGGAGGAGGTGAAACTCGTACACTATTTGGATGATACCATATCCGAGGCATCAATATTCACAAGCCCGAAGGTGGCCCGGTGTACCTTTTCGTACTCGTGTGGGATAAATTCCCCCCCGTGGGATATATATATATATAGCGGGGAACTTGATGTTCGTTGGATTTGCTAAACATGTATGGGTCATATGATATAAAAGAAGAATTCTATACATGTGTTTTCAATTTGGATTATCTAAAGTCCAAAAAGTTAATCTATGGATGGAGTCTCAATTTTACTCTTTTTGGGGATGAAGTATAGGGATTGGAAATGCAGGAGGACAAGTTAGCGAATTTCTTCAAAAACAAGATGGAGACCATTGGTTGTATGGACATGGAACCCTTACAATTAACCCTAACTTGGTCCAACAATCGGGGAGGGGGTGTAGGGTATCCAAGTAATTGGACAGGGTCCTAGCCCATCATGATTTGATTTAGAATCAAGTTATTATACACTCCTGGGTTGGTGATGTTCGTTACTTTGATCATTTTCCATTTTTCCTTGAGTTCAATGGGACAAATGGAAAACCCGAAGTGCCTTTCAAGTATAATCCAACTTGGATGGAGGAGTAGGATTTTTGTACAATGATTCGAGATAGCTAGAAATATTTCTAGGAGGAGGAGTGGATTTATGTTAGTGAGTAGTTTTCTCATTCTCTCAAGGATATCAAAGATATAGTGACCTCCTAGGCCAGGAAACGAAGGAAAGTTATCAACAAATCACTTACTGAGATTGAAGTGGATTTGGAACAAATTTATGAGGTTCTATCGAGAACAAATCTAACTAGTGAGGAGTTGGATAAAATTCATTCTCTCAAGATGATGAGGACCAAGATCCTTAGTGAAAAGGAAAACACATGGAGGCTAAAGAGTAGGGATCTTTGGCTCTCTACTAGAGATCAAAATACTAAATTTTTCAAAGCTATTCCAATCACAGGAAAAATTTAAACACAATTTGGGAACTGGAGGACGATCAAGGCAAGAAGGTTCATGGTTTTGATGATCTAGCTACTTTGGGCACTAAGCACTTTGGTACTATTGATAGGGAGTATGATCAAGTAAAGATGGATAAGGTGCTACAACTTATATAATTATTTTCTTGAGTTGTGGAAGACGAAGGGAATCGGGCCTTGTATGGAGAGATTAATAAAGAACTATTATCCATAATATTGTCATTTACGAGAGATAAGAGCCCAAGGTCGGATGGGTGGTGTGTGGAATTCTTTGAAGGTTTTTTCAATCTCCTTGGGGATGCTCTGCTCAGGGTTGTGGAAGAGGTTTGATGGAATGGAAAAATGTTGTGTAGCACGAATGCTACTTTTCTTGTTGTTATTCCCAAGAAGGATCACCCCACATCATTTGATACGACTTTTGACCAATACCCTTATCCAATTGTCTTTATAAGATTATTGTGAAAACTATTATTGTCGGCCTCAAACCTATATTGGCAAATGTTATTACTTCAGAGCAGTTTGGATTCTTAAAAGGAAGATAGATCCACAAGTCCATTGGTTCAGCTAAGGAGGGGATCCACTCAATTAAATATAAGAAGGTTGCAATCTAGATCATCAATATTGATCTCTCGAAAGTGTATGATCGGGTCTTGTGGTTGTACCTTAGGTTGTTGCTCCTGCATATTGGTTTCAAGTTGATCTGAGTGAAGTGGATTATGTGTTGCATGAAATTTGTTTCTTTCGCAGTGCTTATAAAATGGATCAGGCTCATACTTCTTTAAACTAGGTTAGGGGCTCTGTCAAGGATTCCCGCTCTCGCCATATCCACTTATGTTGGCGGCCGATGGGCTTAGTGGGGAAATTTCGGAGGCAAAAAGGGGAAGTAAAATTCAAGGTATAAAGATGGGTAGGGTGGTCGAACTCCCTCACTTACTCTTCATGAATGATGTATTGATTTGTTGTGCTTGTATAGGAGAGGAAGGGAAGATATTGAAAGACATTCTGGAGATGTTTTGTAGTGCAACAGGTATGGCTATAAATGAACAAAATTCTACAATTCATTTTTTTGCGTTTGTAGAGGAAGGTCGACAAGTCTTAGAAGGCTTCTTTAATTTTCCTTCTTTCGAACTGGATGAAGGTTTAAAATATCTTGGCTTTACTCTAAAGTCAAACAATTACTATATCTCTGACTAGAATGGCTTTTAGCTCGTATCGAAAGGAAGGTTAACTTATGGTGTAATCGATGGTTGTTGAAGGGAGGTAGATCAATCCTGATCAAATTAGTTTCGGAGGCTATTCCATTTTATTGTCATCTCTTGGCACATATTTTGAAGGGCATTCTCAACAAAATAAGAAAGGTATGTTTTAATTATTTATGGAAGGGTAGTCCAAAGTACATGGGATCACATGTTGCGAGATGGAAATAATTATCCAAGCCCAAGGCCCTTGTGGGTTGGGGTTTCAAAGACTCTTGGACACGGATGATTTTAAGGATGCAAATTTTTTTAAATGTAGAAACCTGAGCGAATCTTACAAATCCTTCATATGCCAACTATAAATGTTTGGCGATATTTTTATAAAAATATTCAAATTTCTAAGAATTTTATATAGTTTTTATAAAATTTTGACGATTTTTAAGGAAAAATAATTTTATCCTATAGAATTTGGGCGAATCATTTTTAGAATAGTGAATCTTTGTTTGGGAAAAACCATGGAAAATTAGCCCATGAGCGAAATTTAGCCCCTAAAATCATCCCTGCGAGTCGTGGATGTTTGGGAAGGAACCATCAATAAAGTCCTTATGGGGTTTTATGGCAAGAGAAAGTCTCTGGAGGAAGATTTTGGTCGACAAATATATAGGGACGGGATACATTCTGGACTAGATCAAAAAAAGACAAAAAGTATTTTAAATGTCTCAAATCAATGGAACGCCCTCACACTTTCCTTCCCTATCAAAGACAAATATTTATCTTGGAAGGTAGGTTCAAGCTCACAAACTTGAATAGGTAAGGATGTTATAATGGGATGTGGAAATGAGGTCTTCTTGGAAGAAGAACTAGTGGTGCACCTACAAGTTTTAGGTCGATGTATTTTGAACAAGTTCAAGGACTCAACTCCATCTACAATTTGGAGACAGGCTTGGCTTTCAGTCGAGGTGCTTGGTTTGATGGGCAATTGGGGTGATCAGTAGACAAACTTTATTAATGGTATGCATAGGGATCATATTCACCTATCTGATTGGGACGACGAACTTATCTAGTCTTACAACAATATTGGAGGGACATAGTTGGACAGACTAGGATATTTAGCTCAACATGATGTGGGCAAATTTCATCCCACATGGTGGCACTGAAAGCTTTGGAAGATTAAAGGACCATTAAAAGGGGTCCTTTTTTATGGTTGATCTTGAAAGGGAAGGCATTAACGTGGGACATAATGCAAATTAAGAATAGACGGGATCATTGAATCTTTATTGGGATTCTATTGAATATAATCCACGTCTGTACTTGGAATGTGCATACTCGAGGAAAGTTTGGATTGAGATTGGATATCATTTGTGTTTCAATTCTCTTTGGAAAAAAATACTATTTCATACTACTTTTGAGATTTCTTCATCAATTGAATTTTGAAGCCATTCTAGGTGCTCCCAATCCTTGTGATTTGGGGTATCTAGCACACAAGGAACGCTAGTTTATTTGAAACAAAATATATCCCGATGTTCAAGATAACTATGCAAGCTATTCTGATGCTCAGTAATTATAAAGTTGTTCATATTCCCAAACAACATACTAGGTTGGATTCTATAGAGATTGATAAGTTGATCCCGCGGGGTTACTTTGATGGGGCTTATCAAGGCTCTGAAAGATTTTGTGGTTTGGGGTTTAGTATCTCTCTCTCTCAGATACACATTGTTTTAAAGGAATGATTAATATGGGCCCAAGGAATTACATTAATCTAGGAGAGTTCCATGCTTTATTCGAACTGCTCAAGCTTGCTATGGACAAGGGTATAAATGTCCTCCAAATGTTCGGAGATTAAAAGTTGGTTATTGATTATATGAGAAGATATGCATGGGTTTCAAATATGGGTTTACAATCAATTGTTGAGTATATGTATGTTATCTATGATCTCTTTGATGAAATTGTATACTTCCATATTCCTAGGGAACTAAATAGTGATGCAAATATACTCCCCGAGAACATGTTATAGATTCGGGATCAATATTACTTCATTGAAGAACACTCTTGGAACCAGAGGCTCACAGTACTTGTTGGGCCAGTCTAAAAATATTTTTGAATTTTCCTTATATTGCCTATATGATTGATGGTAGACAGAATGGTAAGTTTTGGTGGGTCCTTGGGACAAGACTTTAAAATATTTTCTTTTTTTATCCCAGACTGTAAAATATTTTCTTTTTTTATACCAGACTGTAAAATATTTTCTTTTTTGATCCCATATTTTGGGTACTTTCTTCTAGATTTTATTTTTGGTGAAAATTCAATTATGTGTTAAAATGCCTAAGGATTATAATTTCATCATCTTAATTGAAATTACGTTTTTTTTTTCTAAGAATGTGTATATGTGTGTGTGTGTGTGTGTGTGTGTGTATAATATTATACATTTAATGTATATATTTTTATAGTATTAATATTCTAGTGTTTCTTTAAATTTCATTCTTTATTTCTGGGTTTTTTTCCCTCATTTTTAACCTAGCTTTTTGGTTTCTGGAGTTGAGGCCTTGTTCTTATGAGTCGACTTTGAGGGTCTTTGTTGTTGATTGGTAGGTTTTGTATTAATATTGTCATTGCTCCTCTTCTTTGTACAATTTTTATCCTGACAATGGATCTTGCTATGATTCGAAATGTAGACCAAAACATACATTGTGGATATTCTTAAAACTAAAAATGTAAATGATTTAAATTGCACTCTCCTAGAATGTTCACCTCAATTTTCAAGGAGGTTATTGATTACATTGATTAAATGCATGTTGGGGATAAATCCAAAATTGATGGATGAACTAATTTTGCTTGCATTGTTTCAAACAGATTTGTCTATTTCATCTACAATACAATTTAATGGCATGCATGGATTGGTGAAGGGATAATGGTTGATGGTGGTGATAGGTGCCTAAATTGGCACATTTTCAGCACCCATTTAGTACCTTTTTCCTTACCATTTTTCCACTATTCAGCCTCTCTTGATACCTTCCTCGTCCAGTTTGTCTCACTTTTCACCAAGGTATGAATATTCTCCCCATATGCTACTTTTATGCCATTCTTACATATTTATTAAGGAAATTGTTATCTACTTGCACTAACATTGTTATATAGGAGCAATTACAATGGTTGCAACTCCCTGTAGGAGCTGCAACTCCTCTACAAGTGTTGCAACTTTGAGCATGATACAGTTGTTGCTGCAACTCTGAGACAATTTTTTCGAACACATCAGTCAACATTATAGCTATCAGTCAGAGATCACTCCTCACATGGAAAGGCAACGAAAAGAAAGTGGAAAACCAAAGAGGGAAACAATTCACCTACCAATCATCGTCCAATTGATCTGAGTCAGCATATGTCCGTTATTTTCTAAAAATTGGAAATATCAATATAAACAAATGAATGCCCTGATTCTAATGGTTGTCCGTATGTCTCCTTGTTTTATTTAGACATTAAAAGTATTGTATAAAGATCCCAACTTCCTTTGAGCTCGGGGAATGACTATGGAGATAATATTCGGCTATATTGCAAAACTCTGAATTTTTGCAAAATAATTTTTTTTTTCTTCCTGTTTGTGTGATGGTGTGTTGAGTGTTCATGTGATTCTAATTTCGTAGTCTAGTGCCTTGTCTAAGGGTGTAGAGACCCCTCCTTAGTCAAGTATTGCTTGTAAATTAGTGTTGGATTAACATTTTATTGTTGTTCATTTACTTTAATTGTTATTTTGTTTTGCTGCAATTTTGTTTCATAAACATGTAATTGTAATTCATGCACAATTAGTATTTAGTTTCTTTATGTTGAGAATCTTGTTGCGACTCAGGTGTTAATCAAATTTCTACATATTTATAATAGTTGTGGAATACAGACGTTGCAACTCACGTTGCTATGATTCCAATCGTTGTAACTTGAATTATTGCAACTCCATTGTTGCAACTCCGTTTGTAGCTTTTACTTTATTCTGCTTGTTATCACTCCAAGTGTCTTTCCCTGACTGTAAAGGGAATGAGCTTGGTAACATAATAAATACTCAATGATCTGTAGAGATTGGATCAAGTTGGATGACTTGATATGCTCTCATACACTCAAAACATATGAATCACTCAAAGACAAAAAGGCCTTCAATTGCACTTGTTCAAAAAGTTAAATCAAGATGTGGGCATATGGAGAATGCTTATCATATCAGTGGAAACACATATACTGCTGCAAATGTGAATGACCAATTATAACAAACAAAAATATCTATGAGCCTAGTTCATCAACAAGGAGACAAGATGGCAATTGTCTATCATTAGATAAACATAGACGAATGCTCAAAACATTTACTCATAGACATAGACAAGACAAAAATATGGAAGTCTGAACATACACAGTGAAAGAAGATTTATGGTTTAATATGTATTCATAAAATCTGAAATACAAAGTAATAGTCAAATCCCCAAGGTTGAACCACAGTCCTCGGGACTGTTCCCCCTCCCCTTCTTCATAACCCTTGAGGGATTTAAATAAGATTTACATCTAGTTCCAGATCCTAAAGAAATGGATCTAAAATCTAAATAAATCTCTAAGTAAAAACGAATACAATAGCTAGAACTAGATCGTATGTCTAAGGGATTAGATCCTATTTAAAACTAAGTCTTTTAAGTGACACATCCATTATCCTTGAGAAGAAAAAGGACTTCTCGAATCATCTTTGATATCTTCTGCAGTCTTCAGGAGGATGACAAAACATTTGAGATTTTCCTTTGACAATTGGGCAACATTTTTGCCAAAAATAGAAAATCCCTCTTAACCTCTTTTCCTTTGTATCTGCCTTATAAACTTGAAAGGAAGGATAATATTTGTCTCATTAAATTTTATCATTCATTTAGAACCTTCATGAGATGATTTGACAGAAAAATATTCGATCTGTGCACAAACACTGACTTTCTGCCTGTGTCTGCGCTTTCGGAGGCTTGTTGGCCTGAGACAGGTGGGAATTAGCCACCGAAAGTTCTGGGATTCGATCTGAAACAAATATCTTCTGAATTCCATTAAAAATGCTCTGTCATCCAAATATGATTTAAAATCTTCAAAGTTGGTATTTCCATGCAATACAACATCAGAAATGCCTTGTTCTGTCACTGCTCAAAATGGAGGCAATCATGCTTTTACATCAGGTTGTCTCTCAGGCAGAGCAACCTAGAATTCTGGTTGATCTGCTAATTCCTGGTTTATCCTATTCAAAGTTGGAAACTTTGACATGTCAACATTGAAACTTCTTGCACCAAAAACTTGTGGGACAAGAAAGATATCTGCTAATGTAAGCTGATCTCCTACATAATACTTTCCGGCAACATCCTTCAACAACTTTTCTAAAGCAGTAAAACCTTTCTATATAAAGTGTTTAGGTCATGCCAAACGCTCCTCTGATCCAAGTTTCTCCTCAATTATAGTCAAGATAGCCAAGTTCTGAAGAGGTTGTATGTTTGATCAAATAATACTAGTAGCCTGTAAGCTAATTGCTTTCAATTGAAGATCATCTGGGAGAAGTGGGTGTTCAGGAAATTTGTCCTCAAAGTACAACACTATGGAAAGTGAATCCGAAAGAATCATATCACCATCCACCAACGTTGGAACAAATCGAAGGGGATTCAATTTGGTAAACTCTTCACTAGAATGCTCTCCTTGCACAAGATTCATTGTTGTGTACTCATATGGTAACCTTTTCACATTGATTGCAATCCTGACTCGCCAAGTGCACGAACTGTGCCAGTAATAATACAGCTTCAGTCTAGCAGAGGTAGGACTGGTCCCAGGATTTTCCTGAGCAAGGGATGCCATGAAAAACAATGCACAAGCTCGATTGTGAGGACGATCCCTGGAGTTTTTTGACATTCTGGAATGTTTTGAAGGGGTTTCCTATTTCCATCACTTTGAATCAAATCCCTTGATAATTAGATGCTTGCCTCGTGCACTTGGCTTTTACTGCTTGTAGTATTGCTTGAGACGAGCTCGGGTTTTGACAAGTCGATGATGGCGATGAAAAACAAGAAAAGACTGCCATGCCATTCGTTTTGTTTATTGTTATGGAGAATATCCTACACTGCCACGAAGATATACTTTTTCCATTGTTTATAACCGCATCTGTCTTGATATATGTTTGATGTGTTGAGTGAATCAAATGCCTCAGGTGGACTCTCTCCTTGTGGCTTGCGCGGACTGTGAAGACTCGTGTTGACTTTATACATGGTTTATTTGGAAGGTGGCTCTGTGTTAGAAATGCTGCCTCTGGACACCTGGAAAAGAGTCATTGACAAATGAATGCTGCAGCTAGACAGGCCAGCAGAGTGACACATATTGTGATGTAAATTCTCCATCCATTTGAATCGGGCATCTTTTCTTCAAATGGTCTGGCAATTCGAGCAATGATTTGTTGTAGCCTCTTGTGGGTTTTGACTATGATATGTTGGCTCGGATTTGTCAATGTTGTGATATTGTGTGGCTTGCAAACACAAGTGCTAACTTGTGTTTGTGTGTTGATTGTAGTGCTCAACATCAATTTATCAATTTTGTAGGGCAGGTCAAGAGGGAAAAACCAAAGGATTGTTGGACAAAAGTTATCACCGTGAGATTAATGAAGAAGCTAGAGGTTAAGACATTGGCCAAAAGACTGAAGGAATATAACAATTAACACAAATTTTGATGAAAAATTTGGGCGTTAACATTGTTTTTTTTCAGATTTGTAATAGTTTGATTCTCTAACAGTTTGGGATTGATATTCAGTCAATTTTATGAGTTGTCACTCTCTTATGCATCAGATGATAATGTGCTTTTAATATATCTCATTCCATGTACAATCACATAATTGTTACAACAAGTCAAGGTTGTATTCATACTTGAACAAGTCACTATTAGGTACTAGTGTGATTCACTTTTCCCAAGTGTGATTTACTTTTCGCAAGTGAATTTAATTTTTCGTAACGTGTGATTTACTTTCTGCAAGAGTGATTTATTTTCCACAAGTGTGATTTACCTTCTTTTCGCAAGGAATTCAAGAAGTAGTTTAGATTGGTGACTAATTAAGTATCTTCAAATCTTGATTTGTGACATTAAAAGTGCTACAACTCTTTGGTGAATTACAACACTACACTTGCATACACAGTGCACGACAATTCATAAGTAAGATACGACCTCAGATTGATAATTAAATGCACAACTCTTCAATTTCTTACTAAATTAATTAGGAAGTAATTAAAAAGTCCATCGGGTGGGCTTAATGAGTGATCAATAATTTTTAGTTTGGACATAATTTTATATTGATATATAAAACTTTCAGAGTAGGTGTCAATGACATGGGTAGATGCATCATGCATATGATCTAGGGGTTGCTAGTCAAAAGAGTCGATAGATCAATTATCTTAGAAGGCATTTTCTTGTGTAATGAGCCTCTTCGTGGGCCCCATTTCTATTTGTTCATGTAACCAATAAAAGGAACATGGGCATTCATCTCCCAAGAAGCCTGCTCCATCATTTTTTTAAGAGAGCATAAGGATCACCAAAATGTAAGTTGAATCACTTATTTCAATCACTTTGTTGGATTCTTTTGTGTGAAGGGGGGCGGAGGGGCAAGTGATTTTGAGAGTGCCCTAGTTCACCAAGGCCATTGAGAGTGAAATTGTAAGTGGGGTATCATGATTATTTAGTGGCATGTGCAAACCTCCCAAGCCATGGTTAGAATAAGTGTGTTAGAAGAATGGAGTTATGTATGGAGTTGTGTTTGAGTTGATCTTTGCCAACTCAAAATCAAAAGAATCTTAAATCATATTGACAATAGGAAGAATGTCCAAAATTCTCTTTACTCTCATGTAGTCTCTTACTTTTTTTTCCCAAGAAAAATCTATTCTTTTAGTTATCCTTATATTTAGATAAATTACCAAGAAAAATCTATTCTTTTACTTTTTTTTTTTTTTAAGATCGGAAGTTCGAAATAAATTTGGAAGGAAAAGTTAGCATTTGACCTTTTTTTTTTTTTTTTAAATGTTTAGATCGGAAGTTGGAAATAAGTTTGAAGAAAAAGTTACCATTTGACGCATGAAACTTATTTCATTCCCTAAGCAAGCATATAGGAGAGAGTTTAACATATCTCTCCTTTTTAATTAAGCAATATTCAAATTGGAGGCCACAAAGGTTTTTTAGTTGCAAAATTTTAAAGCAAAATCATAGTTGTTATGACGCCAATGAGTGGCTATAGTGATAGGATATTCCTTTTGTCCTCAACTTTAACACTATTTGTATAAAAGTAGTTTGATCTTCCTAAGACCAATATCAAAGAGTTGAAAATTTAATAGCAAGGTATAAGAAGAGGATTCCTCTACAATCAAACAAAAAGGTTACCAAAAATTAGAGATGTTTTTATCATTAGAAATGCAAAATGAAATGAGAAATTGGAACTCCTTAATTTCAAGAACAAAACATCTTGAAAATAGAGAGGAGAGGAAAAACACACGAATAAGGATATTGGAAAACATACATAGTCTAAGAAAAATGAAAAGTTAAAAGATTGATAAAGCGTGGTTAAGTCATGTTAGAACTTAAAATGCCTTTCACAATTATTATACGTGAGATATGAGAAACATTGGATGTGGAGTATCATTTCTTGCATCGAGTTTAATGTCTAGTTTAAAAGTTGGGTAGATCCAATGTAGTTGTAATGATGTAAAAGAATAACTTGAAAGATAGGTTTATATTTGTGGTTGTGAATCTTATAAAACCAAAAACAGTTTTTGAATGTTTTATGTTCTCATATCACACATATTGAAGCAATTAATTTGGAACGAAATAGATCACAAGCTTGTAAAATAAAATGATGAGAAGAATGCTTTTGAAAAGCCAAGCATCTTATAGTAATTGCTTAGATGTTATGGCATCAAGCTTTGCAAGCTAGGGAGCCTACTATCTTCCTTTATGGAAATTTGTAAATTCTAACTTTGTACAATATCTACTGCAAACAAATATTCAGTAAAAGAACAGAAAATATACAATGGCAAATACAAACATTACACATAGATTTTTCCCCTGGAAATCCAAATCGGAAAAACCAACATATTCTATATTCATTCATATGTGTTACATTGTTTACAATACAATATACATATAGGAGCCAATGACATCTAAAACCCTAACCCAATGACTTGGATTAGTCCACAACCCTAATTCCTTAACCGGAAATAGAAAACCATCGACAAAAACCATGTGCTGAAAAACCACCTAAATATGTGACACATTTCCCGAGACACGTGACACTACTACTCGTGTAAAGAATATAACACATAGCCAACAAAATCATGTCTTCGATGTGATTGTTAGAGCATGTAGAGTCATTCAAATGTGTTAAATGGCCATCTGAGGCCTCTCCATCGTTGATCATCGTTCTCTAGCCTAAGATGCAAGCTATTTGTACAGGACAATTCTAGTTCATAGGACAATAGAACAGGCATTGCCATTTCACCTAGTCAAAAAGTTGTTGAACCCCATCCTTTCTACCAAGCTCCTCTACAATCTAGTTGTCGACGTATTTTTGGAGGACCCTTAAATTTGTGACATGATTTGAATCAACATGAGGGTTGTGAGTGAAAGGGACCCAAAAGGACCCTGTATGCATCTCATATTGTCATTGTATGCTCGATTTCAAGGGTTTAGTTGTTTTCTAAGCATAGCGAGTGGTGCATAAGTTGTGGTCTCAAGGTCAAATCCCACTAGCCCTGGCGATCTAGAGCAATATCTCCAAGGTGTTTGGCATGAACGTCCATCCCATAGCCAAAATAGGGAAGGGGGTCTTATTTGACTATGGCACTGGGATTGTTATCGGTGAGACGACGAGCATCAGTGACAACATTTTGATCCTTCACCACATTACTCATGGCAACACAGGTAAGCAAGGGGACATCGTCATCCTAAGATTGGAAACAATGTTCTCATCGGTGTGGGGACCATGATTACGAGGAACGTCAAAATTGGGGAAGGTGCCAAGATCAAAGTCGGGGTTGTGATTTTGATCAATGTTCCGCCTCAACCCTTGTTATTGGTAATCATGCTAGATTTGTCGGTGGTAAGTGAAATCCCACTAAATTGGCCGAGATTCCTAACAAGACTATGGATCATACCTTCTTCATTGGTGAGTGGTTTGATTATGTTATTTAGTATTACACATGCATTGGTATGACATTAATATCTTTGAAACATGCACATTTGTATGTTGGAACATTTGAAAGGTCGGAATGTATAAGTAATGGTGAATTATTAGTAGTTTGAATAATTGGATGAAAATGCAAGACAAAAAAACATGAGGAAAGCATGACAAGTAACTGTAAATCTGTCCATCTTATTGACTACCTTTGCAAAATGCTTTCAATAATACTCCTTTCTGATTTTAAATCTCTAATTACATTGTAAAGCATTTCCCTCCTATGAAACTTATATATTGATTTGACATTTCAAACCCTCTCACTCAATTAAATCCATTTAATAACTATTAATTCATTTGAATCCTACCACATCTATCCCCTCCCATCATAGCAAACCCATACATACCCATCTCTTCATAAATTTCCATGCCCTCTTTCAAAACCCCCAATTTGACACACGATAAAACTACACCCACAAAAGTGAACTAAGTGAATAAATTCTTAATCCTTGCAGGGGAAAAATAGTGCCAAAGTCTCTTGAACATTCATGTTCTTAGCATAAGCCGCAATCGTCGTGATCATCATGCTCCAAGAGCAGGCATTTCGTTCAAGACTTTGCAAGCTTCCGCACTTGGCATACATGTTTATTTATCTGGATCATGTGAGTATGGAGCAATTTCCACTACGACATTCCTTCAACCGGTTTAGTTTAGATGGATCATTTCCCATGCAATGTCTAATTTTCAAATAAATATATTGTGTATTACATTTTAACACGTTGCTTCTTTTAATGGCGTTGTTTGCATCATAATGAACAAATGCTAGATAATGAATAAATGTTAATTGATATAGTCATGAACAAATGCTAGATAGTGAATAAATGTTAATTGATATAGTTTTTGTGGGATAGTAAAGTTGGTGAAATATATTCATACTATCTAGGGAAACTACTTAAAGAGAGGTCACAAGTTCAAACCTTGTATTATTGAAGTTGTTTTTTAACACTCTTATTATCCATAAACACTCTTACTATCCATAAACATGAAACAATATTGAGTTTCCGGCCCCTATTTCCCCATACAGTTGGAATGGCAAAGGTAAAAAGAAAAATCTTTGTATTTGTATGAAGTGTCAATATCCATATATACCCATATCCTCATAGATCAAAGGAATAAAAATCTGTAGGTGTCAATATCAATATATACCCATATATTGACATAGATAGAACCAATAGATATGATGGCAGGAAAGCAAATTGCATAGGTATTTGCTAACCTACAACCGCATCTCCGTTGGGCTGAAGACCGGCCGAGCATCGTTGTCAGAAACAAGAAAGGAACCGCCTTTGTCTGTAACAGATTGACCATGCAGCAGAAACGGCGAAGGCCTGTCTGGGATTTCAGGAATCTCAGCCTCTCCCTCCAGCATCTTCACGGCTTCTACCATTCGAGGTCTGAATGCCACCATAAAATGCGAGCACAAAATACCCACCAAAACAAACCTTTCCATCACGTCCTCCGTCCCGCTCTGACGGATTCTCTGGTCTACTACTTCACTGGTCCTGCCATTTCTCACTAGCGCCCATGCCCAATCCGCGATGAGATAATGGGAGGCCGACTCCACAGTGGTGTCGAGAGCCTGTCTGCCGCTCATGATCTCCAACAGCAGAACCCCAAAGCTATACACATCGCTTTTGTCTGTAAGTTGGCCGTAGAGAGCGTATTCGGGGGCCAAATAGCCGTGCGTCCCTGCTATTCTTGTAGAGAGATCTGCTTCTCCTTCTCCTTTAGTCATGATCTTTGCCAGACCAAAATCGGCCACGCATGCATTCATTTTGTCATCCAGCAGAATGTTAGTGGATTTGATGTCTCTGTGATAAATTGCGGGCTGGATGCCGTCATGTAGATAAGCCAGCCCCTTGGCAGTCCCCAGGACGATGTTCCTCCGCTGCGGCCAGCTCAAAGATCGGGCCTTGGACAGCTGCGGCCAGCTCAAAGATCGGGCCTTGGACACTCCTCCAAAGAGATGGTCATATAGACTTCCATTGGGCATGTAATCGTATATCAGAAACCGCTGGTGCCCTTCCCTGTCGTTGCTGGCCACGCAGCAGCCCCTTAAAACGACCAGATTCCGTTGCCTGATGCTGTCAATGATCTGCACTTCGTTCAGGAATTCGGAATCCCATTCGGGCGTGCAGTTTCTGATTCTCTTCACAGCTATCCGCCGAGCATCCGGGAGCGTTCCCCTGTACACCGTGCCAAAACCCCCTTGGCCGATGAGATTGGCCTCGCTGAAATTATCGGTGGCGTCCCTGATCAATCGAATGTCGAACCATACTGCCCCGGTGTTGGGTTTCACGGCTGCCTTTAGAAGTATCGTGTTCCGCCTCACGAATCTTCTGTGCACAGCCTTAGGATCAATCCTTTTTACCAACAGACAGTAGAAAAGCCCTAGAGCACAGATGAGAACAAGGGCCATGGCAATTCCAACGAAAGTGTACACCAAAACTGAGCGATCCGATGAGGTTTGGACGAAAGGCAAGCGGAAGATACACTCAGCAGTATTTCTGTTCTCGGGGCCGAACTCGTTGACCACTCCAGCGGCATACAAACACGTGAAATAGAAGCATTTCAAACTTGCCTCACGGGTCAAGTTTTTGTCCATGTTCGCCAGCATGGTGGTGACGAGGTCTCCACTCTGCTTGCATTCCAGACAGGCGCCCAGATCTGAGAGGTCGCCTTTGCAGGTCGAGTCCAGGGAAGTATTTTTCACTTTGCGAATCCAGTCCTGCTTGGTCTGTATGCCGACGCAAAGGACTGGGCTCGAAACAAACTGAGACATATTTTTGAAACAGTTTGACACCAAGTCTGGAGGTAGATCTAGATAGTCGAGCTGCTGCTGAAATATCCCCAGACAGGAGACGGCAGAGGCATTACTGGGAAACTCGAACACGGATGCGTCTTTCAAATACTGAGCGAATCCTATGCCGATTAAACTCCGTAACGTCTGGCAGCAATCAGCTTCATTACTCGTTGATTCACAGGTAGACTTGTCCCACTGCAATTGACGGACATAATCAAGTTTGAACGGACATTCCGCATCAGCGCTCAGCGCCCAATTCAACAGCAATAGTTGCAGCAGGATAGTTTCCATCTTCATTTTTGTCTACTTATAAATCCCCCACTGCTTTCGAAACAGTTACAGGAAATTGGGGTCTGTGATAAATAATGTCAATCCAGTGCACGGACTGAAAATATAACCTGAAGCCCTGGAAAGGTTTTTAGCCACAAATTTCGGCTACCAATATGGTTTCAGAGTTTTACATAATATTCCTACAAAAATATATATAGATAGATATGGATATATACACTCACATTTTTATGTTTCTATATATATATATATATATATATATTATATACACTCACGTTTTTATGTTTGTAGTCAAAGGCGACGGCGTTCAATATTCAGCATTATTTAAGACACAACCATGCATGCGCGCGTGTAGTTGTGGGTGTATTTTTTGGAGAGGGTGTGGAGTATATTTTTTTGACCTTTTTCGTGACGTACCGCAACTTCAGCAGTGGGCTATAGCGTAAGAATCAGTGTTTGGAATTTCCATGCATTGTTATCAATCAAATTTTATGATAAGTTTGAATTTTTTTATTTTTTTATATATATATATATATATAGAGAGAGAGAGAGAGAATGTGAAGTGCTTTAATGTTATATGTTATTTTACATTTTATAATAATAAAAAATAAATAATTTTGGAAAATTTATATTAATGTAAATTTATTTTTAATTCTTCTTCTATCATGTATTGAAAAGGATAAATTTCTTGAGTTGTAAATATTTTTTTCAATTTAAAAAAGTTTCACTTTTAAATTACTCTAAATTGAGCATAATACTTACTAAAGTTTTGTAAATGGGGTAGAAAGCTAAGTGGGTTTGATTGTGGGGAAAATTGCACATTTAAGAGTTAGTAAGAGGAGTCTTGGGATGGGTGACTGCAAGCTAAGTCCATGCTATGAGATTCATTCCATTGTTTGCTAGTTTTAATCTCATTTCTTCACCCCATTCCATGGATATGTGTCATAGATTAATGACTTAGTTTAAGTGGCTAATCCCAAAAATGATATTTAACAAAAAAAAAATTACACCTTCCACATCTCCCTTATATTGGATTATAGAAAGTGTCTTTCGACACAAAAATTAAACCAACCTAAATTCATTTTAAACCTAGATTTATTAAATTCATCTTAAACCTAGATTTGTTAAGTAGTGAGAGTACTTTTTTATCATTTAATATAAAAAAAATTAATTTAATATTAAATATGTTTTCTTGCAATTATTACAAGAATCCTGCAACACAATTGTTGGCAAAATCACAATTTTACATTGCTTAAATTGAGTTTTTAAATATATATAAATGGATTCAACGTCCTAAAATTGAGATGAAATAATCAGTTTTGTATGGACAAGATTAAATATTGATCGAATATTCTTAGTAGTCCCAATAAATCAATGGTTGTGATTTCAACCACTAACTTCCTCACTATTATAAAGGCATCCATTTACATGTTTATTTTTTTACTTTTACTTGATCATATTTAAAATTTACTATGGTGGCTAGCTGATAATATGAAAGAATTAATTTAATATTAAATATGTTTTCTTGCAATTATTACAAGAATCCTCCAACAAAATTGTTGGCAAAATCACAATTTTACATTGCTTAAATTGAATTTTTAAATATATATAAATGGATTGTTTATTTTTTTACTTTTTCTTGATCATATTTAAAATTTACTATGGTGGCTAATTGATTGCCACATATGAGTGATTAACAAAGATTAAAGTTTTGTTACATAGTGAAGAGATGTGAATGTGAAAGGCAACCATTTAATATTTACCAATTTAACAATATGAGTAATTNATCATATTTAAAATTTACTATGGTGGCTAATTGATTGCCACATATGAGTGATTAACAAAGATTAAAGTTTTGTTACATAGTGAAGAGATGTGAATGTGAAAGGCAACCATTTAATATTTACCAATTTAACAATATGAGTAATTTAACAATATGAGTAATTCATGGGCTTCGGCTTTCACCAACCACTAATTTATGATTGTGCTAGTATATAATATCAACCACTAAAATCAATCGACACTAATGAGAATCACTTTTTGCCTCTAAAAACTGTATCCACTTAATTTTAAAAAATAACGTGTAATAATAAAGTTCCGTTAAAACATACATACATTTGAAAATAAAAGTGCGAATCACTTTTTAACCTAAAAACTTTATCTAATTAGTTTTTTAATAATTAGTATTAGTTACTTTACCTAATTATTTTTTTAATAATTAATATTTGTTTTCTAGTGATTGATATTGCTGAAGAAGACAAGATATAAAGAAGTCAAGTTGTATGAATCTCACAAGGAAACATCTGCAGCACT
>SNQJ01S0084687.1:22176-34525 GCA_010110895.2 Picea sitchensis | reverse complement strand
CCATGTACCAAGTATGTACCGATCATGTGTCAACTACTCATCAACTATGACTCATCAATATGTACCAACATCATCAACTATACACCTCATGTATGTGTGCCAACTCATCAACTACTTGTCTCAACGATGTACTCAACATGTACCTCAACCAAAAGCCCTAATAAATTTCATCATCCAAATCTGATTTGTAGCTATGTAATAGACCTGGTGTATATGATCACATTCCTGCAAACCTTCCTTAATTTTAACAGCAAGAGACTAGCATTTTCATCAAACTTTTCTTTAGTCTCGCATGCCTAGTTTTGGATTAGTCAACAACCCTAACTTGAAGTAATAATAACTTTGAACCTGTAAAGTATAAAGATTTGAAACTGATATACAATGTTCTTAAATTTGTTTTATTCAATTCCTCCAAGTGACACTACTTGTAACCTCTCAGAAAAGGAGTTATAGAAAAAATGGCATACCTTATTGAATTTTGGCTTATTCTAGAGAGAGAACTTGTAGAGTGTGCCACGCACAAAATATTTGATGAAAGGATATAAAACTATTACAAAGAATACTAAAGATTGTACCCTAACCAACACATTTGGTCTCACTGAATTTGGATCTTTCATGAAGAAGTTATGACGTTTTTACTCGAAACACCTGATTTTGACTAGTTTCAGGACTAGCCACAAAACCTGTTTTCCACAGAGTGTAACTCCCAAAATAAAACGACCCATAAGCTGAATTGTTAACCACAGATACTTGGATATGTTTTCTCCCTTGCATAGAAATTTCAAGATCTGAATCATTATAGAAAAAAAGGTATAGTGAAAATGGTGAGATGACCTGAAAATAACATACCTTAGAAAGCACCATCAAAACATTTTATCCTTCCTTGCATTTCGGCCTTATTTTCTTCACTTTCCTCTGAATTTCGGTTTAGATGTCATTTTTATACCTAAGAAACCTATATATATTCAATATTTTCAAGTTTTATTCAAATGAGAGAGCCTTGCCGCTTATTTATACTCTCCAAGTAGCTTCCTTAAAAACATCTTCTAGGTCACTTGGCCACACTTTCCTTATTTTAGGGTTGGGTCCACTTCTAATTTCTCCATTAAAAATATTATTGAAATAATTTATTTTGTATTCACTTTGAATTATAATACACTCATCACTTCACTTTATTATTTACCTTTTAAAAACTCTTAAACCACTTTGATTTTTTGACCTTTTGGGGCTTCTAGATGACATATGAGGGTCCTCCAACTTCGTAAGGCCATAACTCTCAAACCGTGAGGAGTTATGTGACGTTCTACATACCAACAGAAATGGTATGACATGTACTATCCATATAGAATAGTATTATCTAAAAATATATCATAACTCATACCGTTACCCATCAAACAAACTTGGGTTCATTACCCAAACCTGGGGTCTCCAACTTCTCATGGCCATAACTCTCTAACCGTGAGGAATTATGTGACGTTCCACATACCACCGAAAATGACATGATAAGCACTATCCATCTAGGATATTTTCCCTGACAAATTCACTTTCATTCATCTCATTATTCCACAATTAAGCATGGGTTCTCTTACTGTGCAAAGCGTCTTCCCGTGAGGGATTTCACCATAAGGGGACCACGTTGGAGTTCATCCATATTTACTTCTTATCAACCATGAAAAAACAATAATGAGTCATATTTACATCAAACACTATTGGGTCCATTATCCAAACCTTTGTGCTACGGGTCTTTTTTCAAGGGTTGACATCAATGAAAACCAGCCTTAATCAACAACTGCCACCCTCTTTTTGTTTAACCAGATTATAGCACAGTTCGACGTCCCGAGAGATATTGTCACTGACCATGGCAATCACTTTCAGAACACAATGGTGACCAAGTTAACATCGAATCTTGGGTTGAGGCAAGAACATTTGTCACCCTACTACCCTCAAGTGAAAGGTCAGGTGGAAGATGTCAATAAATCTCTAAAGACCATCCTACATCGAAAGATAATTAGGCCAAGTCAAATTGGAATTTGATGTTATACACGACAGTATGGGCCTACTGAACACCTGTTAAGACTGCCACCGGTTTCTCACATTTTCAACTCGTTTACGGGTTGGAAGCAGTCTTTCCCAACGAATGCCAGATCCCATATTTAAAGTTGGCAGTACAGTTATTGCCAGACACTTTACCGATTGAAGAGTGTTTATTATATCTCGAGCAGCTCAATGAGAACCATCGTGATGCGGCCTTAGCTAACGAAGCTCACAAACAAAAAGTCAAGTGTCAATATAATTGGTCCATTCATCCTCGGATTTTCTCGGAAGGCGACCTTGTCTGGGTCTATGACCAAGATAAGAACCCCCTGGGGGCAGGGAAGTTCAAACCCATGTGGTTCAGAACTTTCATCGTAAAAGAGGTTCTTAAAAAGAGCACTTATCGTCTGGTAGATTTTGAGGGAAATGATTTGGTAGAACCCAGAAATGGGCTCTACCTCAAGAAGTATTACTCATAGGTAGGTCACCTTGGGTAACTTTTTGTAACATATGTATAGTATTTGTACTATTACTTTTTGGTTTCTTTTGGTTTTATGGAAATTTCATTTTCGATGTTATCTTTTGTCACTATGATAGATGTCAAGTGAATCAGAGTTGTTTGTTAGATTTGCAGACGGCGCTAGTTGAGACACTCAAAGGCTTTCCTCCATAGCTTGGGTAATTTTTACACCTCAGGGCCAGTTACTATCTTCAGGAGGTATATGTTTAGGCAACACCACAAACAATGTCACTGAATACAACGTAGTTATTGAGTTTCTTCGTGATGCTTTGTCACTTGGTATCTCTCACCTTTGGGTCTATTTAGATGCTCAGTTGGTTGTGTCTCAGTTAAATAGAGTCTACCATGTTCATGATCCTATTTTACACCGACGGTTCCTTAGGGTACGTCCCTTAGAATGAAGCTTTGATTATATTACATATTTTCATGTTCCTAGGAGATTAAATCAAGTCACATATACTCTAGCTAATCAAATTTTAGATTGGCATCTCGCACACATATAAGAAAGACACAAACATGCACATGTAAATACGTTTTTAAAGAAAATGTAATCCATAAGACATAAAAAGACACAAAAATCCATATATAATATCAAAAGTATCAGAGTTCATGTGTAGGCGCAAGCGCCTCAAAAATACATCCAGTAATGAGTCATGGGGCTTATGCCCTCAAAAATATACAAATAGTGCCCTCGACACTTGAAAATTCCATCCTAACTAAGGACGGGGTCTGTTGGCCCTATTGTAATGGTCAACGACATTTACCAAACGCCAAAAAAGTCGGACCCACGTCCGTGGTGCCCCCACTACATGAGGTTGCATAAACGATGGCAGATCCTCGATCTCTGCCATGGGGAATGTGCGAGTAAGAGAGGTAAAGTTTCGCTCTACTCGTCTCAAAACTCTCTTAGCCTCACTGGCTGGAGATACTCCTACTGTCGCTGGTATGCCGACTGCAGCTGGGGCGACCTCTGGTCGAGGACGTTGCATGTTCCTCACATAGTCCACTGGTCATACTGGCCCCACATTTTCACATAATAGACACAGATCTGTCAGGTACTCTGGTGTATAAAAAAATGATATATATAAAAAACAACATAAAAATTACATATGTTTAACAAAACAAACAAACAAAGAAAACTTACCCATCTCTCCTTGCTTCTCTCCGAGAGGTACCAGTATCTTAGGGTCTCTAGAGAAGTCAATCCCGACATAGGGTTAGTCCTCTATGACCAGAATATGTCATGCCCACCAAGCAAAGAACTTGTCATCGAAGGCCTCAATGGTCCTCCCTCCCCCATGTCGCATAAACAAAGCTGCCCATCTGCATAATGCGGGGAGAGAGGCCTCATGCCTTCGTATAGTCTCTCTAGGATTGAAACTTGGCACTCTCTCAAAGAAGAAAGCACAAAGAATCGTCCCAAATATGAAGTTCCTCTGATTCCGTATTCGACACTCTCTTAGTTGCCTCTTCATACAATCCAGTAAAATGGTGCTCCAGTCAAATATTTGTGCATTTAAGCATTGAATTTCACAATTCATGTGCGCACGGGAAGCCTGATGTAAAGACGCAGACCCAGTAATCTCCCCAATGAGCAACACTATCACTTTTAGTGATAATTTAGAGATCTTGCTTATTGGCACTTGCGATCTCGTTTTGTCAGTATCGACTTCACAATGGAGTCCAATCAACTGCGATGTGTTATGAGGCCCGAAAGGAAAGGTACAAAAATTGACTGGTTCCCCTCTCCTCGAGAGGCCAGTCAAGAAGTATATATCCTCTGTCGTTGGAGCCAATGACTGCCCCTCTAGCATAAAGGCCTCTGAATCGGGATGCCAATAATCCACCAAGGCGTTTAGTAGCCTAGGTTGTGTTCGCATGAAAGGACAATGGAAAAAAATTAATGAACTGCATTGCAACAAGAGGATCAGGGTCTTCATCTACCAACACATCATTATCCTCATGCTCTCTTTCCCTCCAATGAACATACATCCTGCAAATAAACAAAGTTTAGGAGGGTTAACTCTTGTTTTTAATCTTTTTTTACACTAAATGGAAGGTCCACATGGGTTGTAGTGCTCATCGTAGTGTGTACACTCAGGTTGTCATAAGGAAGTCCGCGTGGACATAGGGCCAAACTTTTAAAGGTCGACGCCCCCCCCCCCAAAATGAACTTAAATGCATAAAGAAATAATTAGAATGAAAGAGGGGGTAGTGAGTACTTACTTGGTCCAAGCGGATGGTCGTTTCGTCCACTGAAGCTCCCAGAATCAACTCTTTTCACAAAAGGGTAGTTTTGGTTTTTAGTCAATTTCTCAATTAGCAATGGTGATAATGAGCTACCAGCTTCTATTTATAGACTTTTTGGCCTCTTTTTTTCATTTTTTGGACCCTTTTGTCATTTTTTCTAAACTGAAAATCATTTAGTATGGTTTAGGAGTTTTCTTTGGATTGCCATGAGAAGTGTTCTTTGGGTATTTGGAAACTTTTTGGAGTTTTGGGTCTCTTTGAAGGTCCTTTGGTAAAAAGACATTTTTTTGAACTCGTTGAATTTAAGATAGGATTCCACCTCTGCTTCCTACATCTTGTTCTCTTTTCTTCTTTGCCATAGGATCAATCCCACCGAGTTGCGACACAGAACCATCATTGCTGATTTAGGTGTATCGTAATTTAGTGGTAGAGCCTACCTTAACATGGATGCCCTAGGTAGATCCTGGTTGCATTTTGGTGTCCATGTTGTCAATAACGACTATAGGCCCGAGAGTCCTTACTAGTTTTCCCTGATTATGAGTTTGAGCCTCATTTGCATGATTCCGTATCACTCTTGACCTCACCCCCGGGACTCCCAAAACTTAACAGGCCTTCTTTTAAGCTCTTTTTAGACCCTCTAAACATGAAAATATTTTCGAGCGATCTTGTTGAACTTCACGCTTGTTAAACTGAAATTTGAAGTCACGTCTGTCCGACGGTAGTTTACCCCTTTTTTGGTCCGGATGGTCAACTATACGAACAAAGGTATACTCTAGAAGCCTCGGTTCTCTAGAAGAGGACACTCAGGTATAATTTTAACCCTTTTATGGGCCCAAGGGACTAAATTTATGAAAAAGGAACCCCCACGGAGTCCATAGTTAAGCTCTTTTCAGACTCCCTAAAAATGAAAAGATCATCGAGTGACCTTATTCTTTCACACTCGTTAAAATGGTCGAGAGGAACATTCCTGACGGAGTCCATAGTTATGATTTTTTCAGACTCCTTAAAAATGAAAAAATTGTCGAGTGACCTTGTCTTTATCACACTTGTTAAAATGGTTTTGAATAGGTGTTTGGTCTGTGCTAGTTTACTCCTTTTTCGAAATGACTAGACTATCTTCGAAAAAGGTACCCCAATGGAGTCTCCTTTTACGTTTTTTCAGACTCTCTAAATATGAAAAAATGTTGAGCTTACCTTCTCTAGGCTTGCTAAAGTTACATCGAAGGACGTTACCATTGTGTGTTTTGTTAACCACGTTTGTATACCTGTGTCTTTGGCCTAATTCCAGCTCCATGTTTCTCTCAACTGAACCATCTGAAGCATGCCTTATACACAAGCCCTGTATCACTTTGCCTCTGCGTCTTGACACCTTTGGCCCCTGGATGATTTTTCCCGAGTGTCCTTTTCCTACATATGTCCCTTTTCCCTAAGCATCCCTGTGTTCCGTGCACTTGGAACTAGTATGTTTGTGACACTCAATCCTCCTTTGTAACGTAGAATTATTTTATTCTTTTTAAAAAATTATTGAAAAAGACAAAAAAAAATCAAATATACCCCAAAAAGAGGAAGGGAAAAGTATTTTCTTTTTATTGGCAGCACAATGAGTCACCCTTGGACAAAGCACATCCTTCCATTTGTTCTTCAATCTCTAGGATTTAATATAACCTTAGGAAGATGTTATCACTACATAGAGCTGTGTCCTCCTCTGTTTGGTTATTCTTCCAAACATATGGAGAGTTTGCATTGCCTCTTGCATCGTGAACTTATGTCAATGCCATGTTGCTTGAGTCTCATATTTTGTCGTTCTATTGTTTAAGGGAAGTTTTTTACCAAGCCTGAGTCGGCCCCTCTACAGTTTGTCTCTTGCCCTCATGCCCAACCATCCCAAAATTTCAATTAGGTCTTTGTTCGAAATCAATGAAACCTCTAGTCTGATCATCAAGATCCTTTAGTCCATGGCCGACGAGCTGTCAAAGACCTCTGGGTAGTGAAGTCGTACACTCATATTAAACTCCTACCCAAGTTTTGAATATTTTGAAGTTAATGCTTGAGCTCTGAAGACATCATATCCAACCATCAAGCCTTATCATCTTCTAGAAGATAGATACTATACATGTATATCTTTTTGATTTTGAGATGTAGATCCGTTGTGTATTTCTCGCGGCTACACTTTATATAGCTATATGACATGGATCTACAGTGTATTTGATTGGTAGCCATGATTTTATTTCATTCCGAGCATGGGTATGCCTGCCTTGGTGAGAAAATTGTTATTTTGTAGATGGCACCTCCCAAATTTTGGTCCCTGGGCTCACCAGTTTGGTACGTTGATAAAGATTGATAATGTATTTCGGCCATCAAATTCTCTTCTGATCTCACACATTAGGGGCCATATGTTATAACCCTAATTTTCACCACACATACTTACTTAACATCAGGCCATATCATATCCCTTCTTTTCCAAGCCAGTACTGAAAAACTCTTCTTAAAAACAACCTTTTTAAAGGCCCACGCGCCCTTCTCCACTACAGCTCGCGTGTGCACTCTAACTGACCCACTACAGCCCGTGTGTACCTACAAAAGCATGAAAAATGGAAAGTTGTTGATGGAACACACAGTTTTGGGTAAGTTAACTAAACCTTTCGACCATGCATGACCAGTCATTTGACTAAATACCTAGATCCTACTAGCCTATAAAATAAGGGGTAGGGGTCCCATTTGAAAGGAGGAAAAATCATAGTAAATAATCTCTACCCGAATTTGTATTCCCCTTTGCCTAAGATTCTGCAACCATTTGGTGATTTCAACGAAGAAGAGAAGAAAGTGTGTTAGTAGTTGGTGCACAATAAAAGAGGAGCCCAAGACCAGATTCGTGGAGTAGTGGTCGTCTTCATCATTGTAAGTTGCTTTAGTGAAGTTAATAATAAAGAAGTACTTTTCCCGTCCCACCATATGAGGTTTCCATTGTTTATTGCATACATGTTGATTAAATATATAACCCATTAATCCATAGATCAAATGCATGTGGAGTTCTTTGTTTGTCTTTTTTGAATGGAGGTCAACCTTGGGAGGAGAGTTGCAGTCAAAGAGTGACCAAACATGAAGAGGGATCGATACCAAACGCTGGAAATAAGGTATGTTCACTTGATCTTCTTAACTGTTTATTTTCTTAATAGTAATGGGGATTAGGTCTGGGATGATGGTAAAAGGTAAGAATCTTTAGGTCTATTCTGCATGCATGATAAAACCCTAAGTGTTAGTCTGTAGGGGGATTTCCCACTCAAAAGAATGATCAAGAAGCATATGTTGAGCATGTTTTTCTGATTTCGAGCTCATTAAAAAATGAAACAAGCTTTGAGCATGGTTATTTTATTTCAAGCTCATTAAAAAAATGAAACCATCTTTGAGCACGATTTTCTGATTTCAATCTCATTAAAAAATGAAACCAACTTTGAGCATGATTTTCTAATTTCAATCTCATTAAAAAATGAAACCAACTTTAAGCATAGTTTTTCTGATTTCAAGCTCGTTAAAAAATGAAACGAGCTTTGAGCATGGTTTTCTAATTTCAAGCTCGTTAAAAAATGAAGCCAGTTACGAGCATAGTTCTTCTCCCGTGTCAAGCTCGTTAAAAAATGAAACAAAGGTCTACAGATTGAACCTAGATTCATGAGCATAGTTTTTGTTTTTGTGTCAAGCTCGCTAAAAAATGAAATAGTCCCCCCCCCCCTCCTTCGAGTAAGTCAAGTACGTCATTATGTATAGTATTTGAAGCTTCATTCTATCCACCTGTGATTTTGGATGAAACAAAGCTTGGGGGGCAATGCTTTCAGCTGTTGGACTTCATGTTGAAGTTATGTCACAAGCTTCTTAAGCTGGGGGCTAAGTACCAACCATGCGAATTCGTGAACCATGTGTTGGGAAGTCGCAAGCATAGTTTTCTATGGTTCAAGGTTGTGTAAAAATGAAACCACCTACCTTAAGCATAGTTTCCTCTAGTTCAAGCTTGTGTAAAAATGAAACCAGGTCCAAGCATAGTTTTGTTTAGTTTTTTAATCTTGTGTAAAAATAAAATCTATCCCAAGCATAGTTTTGTTTTGTTTTAAAGCTTGCGTAAAAATGAAAACAACCCCGAGCTTAGTCTTTGTTCTTTATCATGCTCGTAAATACATGAGAATAAGTTACCGAGCTTAGTATTTGTTCTTTCTCGTGCTCATAAATACGTGAGAATGTAACCGAGCATACTTTTATCACTTTTCCAGACTCGTAAAGGTTATACGAAAAATGAACCCCTTGGAGTTCCCTTTAAGCTCTTTTAAGACTCTCTAAACATAAAAATATTGCCGAGCAATATTGTTCTTTTCACGCTCATAAAAGAATTTGAAGACAATGTTTGATGGGTGGTAGGTTATCACTTTTTCAGTCTCATCAAACTAATTTACGAAAAAGGAACTGAGATATTTTTCTTTAAGTGTTTTTCAGTCTCTCTAAACATGAAAAACCCCCGAGTTTTCTTTCTTTGGAATTGTAAAGAAAACATCGAAAGACCCATATGGGACCGAACCACTCCTTCCTAGGGTTAGTTAAACATACTCTGAAGAACTCATCCGAAGGATGAGATTACATTTCAAGCATATGTTATCCTCCTCAAGATTGTGCAAAAATAAAGAGGTACTCGTTAGAAATGGTGGGGGAAAATTTAGAAAACAATGTGTTTAAACCTGTATTCTATAGAAGAGTCACTTTTTAACATGATGCCTTTTCACTCGCTTTATGTCTAGGTTGGAAAATCCACTTGTCTCTTGATCATAATCCTTTACAAGATTACAATCTGGTTTGTGATCCCTTTTGTTGAGTCAGTTTTTCCAAGACAATTGTCCTATCGTTAATATGTCCAAAGAGAAATTCAACCCGGAAATCCTTCTATTGTGTCAACCATTTCTAGAGTACTTAAGCCTTATATTGCATCGACCATCCCTGAGTCAGTCCTAAATCACTTGTTACTCTAATCTACTTCAAATATTGTTACCTGTTTCGTGTCATTGATGGGGGATACATTAATACCCTTATGTGATGATTCTTTTCCTCTCGACTTCAACTCATTATCTAGGAATTAGACATAGAAATTAATTGGTACCTTGGAACTTGCATGCCTTAATGGAAAGTTTCCTCACTTTTGATAGTGGGTTTTCATTATTGACCCCTGATTAGAAGATTCCGCCGAGTGTTCAACTTCAACTCATTAATTCACATTTGTTGGATTGTACCAGAGTATCTTGGGGGTCATTGACATTAATGGTGATTTCCCTCGCACTTGTTAACGATATACACTAATGACCGGTAATCAAGTTGTTTCTACCATGTTCGACTTCAACACATGTATTCGCACGGTTAGATTCATACTATAGAGTGGTGGAGATGAAGACACTGGATGTTTTCTGATAGATTCATGTTGCATTGGAGTATATTCAGGTTGTAATGTTGCATAGATCCACATTTTATGTCTCATGGCTTTGTTCAAATTTGAGTCTTTAACACATAGATCCACAGTGTATTTTTGGTGGCTATGTTCAGATTTGAGTCATATTGGCATGGATCCACAGTGTATGTTTGGTGTCCATGACTTGTCATACTTGACATGGATCTTTTCATGTCAGCATTTATGATTTGAGTCATTTATATTCTGAGTATGGGAATGCCTACCTTAATGATGATATATTATTGTACTATATTTCCTTGTTTGTTGGCAGGTTTCCGACTGACTGTTCCTTGTTCCCTACAGACACTCGACAAAGTATTTGAGATATCACTCTGTTCTAACTTCATACTTTGGGGGGCTCTCTGTTACACATTATTTTCATCACCCTTATGACTGTTAATGATGTAAACCTATATGTTTCGTTTAGAGGGGTCAGTGGCCTGAATTCTTGAAGAAAGAAGGGAGAGGAAATTACCCTGAGATAAGAAGTTGTATTTTACTTTGTAAAAATCTTATTAAAGAGGATTTTCGCGGGCTTCTCTATAAACAGGGTGCAAAAATGTCTGATTTCCACAGGTTTCACTATATCCAGGTTGCAGAGTTTCCGCATGCTGCATTACAGATAGGGTGCGGCGGCCTTCGTACGTGGGAAAAACGAGCATCTTCTCGATGCTTCTAGAAGGATAATCTTATATGGTGATATGGCCTTTGAATGGTTTGGATCTTAATCAATTTCATGATTTAGTGGGATCATCCTAACCTCCTCACCTTATCCTATTCATCTTATAAAAGGAGAGGATCTCTCATGGAGAAATTTATCTTGAGCTTGGCTTGGAATTAAGTTGTTTTGGCTTGAGATTGTTAGCTTGGTTAGAGTGGATTTGATATTTTCTTGTCAAGATAGATTGTGAGTAGCTATCAGATACACAGTCTCAAAATACACTGGAGAAAGAAGTGTGTGGGAAGCAAGGAACTATTGGAGGGAACCTGATGACATCAAGGCATCTGGTAATATATTTCTTCCACATTCTTTAATACATATATACTTTTATTTCCTATATGAATGTTATTTGTCCATATTGTATGCTTGCTTGCTCATGTACATAGTTTCATATCAAATATACTATGTTATTCTTGTCTTCATTGGCTTGTGCTTATTTGCAAATATTTCTCATAAACCTCGCGATGGAGCTTGGATTGCATTGACGAAGTCATATATTTAATATTTAAAGGGTATGTTCTAGATGCATTTCTCATTTGATAATTGAAAGCTAAGGAAATAATAGTGTACTAGCTTGTTTTGTTCTAGTTTCCTAGTGAAACTAGGGGGATTGATTTGTGTCCGCACTTAACAATTAGCACGATAACAGACGCCTCTATTGAAGCCTTCAGAATACAATAGAGATTACTGGATTTATATCGTCGCTTCCAAAGGGACGACTAGTATGGTTTTAGTTCAGCAGGATGATGAGCTTCGTGAGCATGTCATTTACTAACTTAATCGAAACTTAGTCGGCCATGAACTCAAGTATTCTCATGTTGAGAAGCTAGATTTGGATGGTGTATAGGTGGTTCAAAGATTACAACACTATATATTGCTTTGAAAAACTACCGTAATTGTTGACGTCAATCCATTTCAATATGTCCTTACTAGGCATATCATAGGGGGAAAATATAATAAATGGATTGTCATCTTTCAAGAGTTTGATCTCGATTTTTCTTCGACAAAATCTAAGAAATCACTATTTTTTTCTGAGTTAATATCAGACTTCCCTCGGTTATATGAGGATGTTATTCATGTTGATTCATTTGCGGATGAACACAATTTCCTTGTCTTGTCTTCGGACCCATGGTATGGAGACATTTTGATCTACTTCAAACCTCGAAGTGCTCTCAACATCTTTTGAGAGAAGATCGACAATACATACGATATCAAGCTAAGAAATACCTTATCATTGTTGGACACACCTACCACACTTAGAGGGGGGGGTGAATGAGTGTGGGGCTCTTTTTCCCAAAACTTCCCTCTTGCACAAAAACTCATCAATTAGCATTCAACATTTATT
>SNQJ01S0084686.1:0-22742 GCA_010110895.2 Picea sitchensis | reverse complement strand
GGGTTAGGGAATCCCAAGTGAATCCAAACCATTAACCATCCTGATATGTATCTATTGAAGTTTTTGAATTAAGGGAGAGACCCTTATATTTACCTTGCCAATTAGTGAAACCATGGAGATTCCATCCATCAGATGTGCTCCACAGTAGCCATTGGATCCATCAAGGTGAAGTGATTGAAAAAAAACATTCAAAAGAAGAGTGTTAGGATCATATAACTTGCATCCCAAACGGCGTGAACCCAACAAATTTTCAATCATCTATTAATATGTGCTTGAGTAAACCAATTTCATCTATTTAGGTAATTCTAACTACTGGATGCATAGAAGTCTTCCCTCCAAGGGGTTTACCTGGCTTGTAAGATGGATTTTGGCATGCCGAAGGACACATCGTTGCCACACTAGCACACACACCTACCTTGTCCACTTGTGTAGGTGATGAGGAGAATTCCATGTGGTAGCCACGCCAAAATCGGAATGTGGTGGAAGGAAAATACCACATGGATTTGGAGGGCCATCTATATCATGCTAGAACCTAGTTTTTGACCATGAGGATAACTAATGGAAATCTCATGGTGAGCATATGTCCATCCTCCTAGTTAACTCCCTAAAAAATAACCATTTACAGAAATGGAATTTTGACATCCCACTAGCCTTAGGTTAGGGGGTTGGGTGTGTTACAGAGTGGTATCAGAGCAGATTTCAAACTCTAGGCTTGAATTGGACCAACAAGGATTAATGGATTTCATGATATCATGCATGTGATAGATTTATGTCTTTCCTGTTAATAATCTAATTATGTTAATGTGTTCTAACAATAGTTTCTGAACATGATTTTCAGTAGGATTAGAGTCCTAGTTTAGGACTATTAAGGCATATTGAAGCCTTGGTGAGGCCAAGAGTGTTGCCACATGTAATTTGAATGGTGATTTTCTAATGATGTCTTATTATTTCAACACGTAGGAGATACAGAAAAGAAAAGGAAAACAAAAGTGAATGGTGCAACTCAACATAGAAGAGACCTCACATCTTTTATATGAGTAATATGATGGCAAGAGGGCTAGAGAAACCACTCTAGACTTGGTATAAATAGTGAGGAGTTTGAAAGAAAAAAATGAAAGGCTCATGAAAGCTCAAACCAAGTAGGCAGAATTAAATACAGTACTACTGCAGAGTATTTATGACATCCCAAAGAACTTGCAACAAGGTCTAGTTACCTGTAATGTAGTATGATAGTAGTCCACATTGCTCCATGTAGATATATATTCATGGGATCATCTAAAGTTGAGCATGGCATATGATTCTGCATACTGTAATTAAGGTTGCAGCTGAGGTCGGGATAATCACATGGATTATTTTAAGTTGTTTTTCGAAAATCGTTGTTCATAATTGAAACAAATTTGCTTCTGGCGGCGTGGATCACAAACTAATTTAAAAAATAATAATGTCAATGAAAACTTTTTACGATTAATGTCCTTTTTGGAGTTGTTTAAGATTTAAAAAATATTAAAACCACAGTGAATAAAGAGAGATCTGTAATGAAATAAAAGTACATTTTTGGAAAAAGGTATTATTGAAAAACAACGAGAAACACTTTCTATAAGCAATGTCTAACTATTCTAAGTTTTGGGTTTTTTCAGTCTGAATGGATGACAAAAATCTGAACGAAATCGCAATTTTATTTTATTTTAATTGCATTTATGAATGCATGAATGAATTTAGTGTGTTGGAAAACACTCCTAAAAACGACAAAATGTAGAACCTTTAGACTAAGACCTTTCTACAACTAAACTAAGTATGGAGACTTGTAATTTCTTCCAACCTAGAGTTAACATTGTCCCTTTTAAAATAACAATACAATATTGAGTAAATAAAATATAATATCTACTTTAATGTAAAATTCCAAAACAAACAAACAAATATATATATAGGCCAAGATAGACATGAAACTTAAAAAATATTTTGAAACTTCAGCAATCTTGCTCTCTTAGCTATCTTAGTTGTGCTCTATGAGATATTCTTATGAAAGTTTTAACTGAACTATCTTAGATGTGCTCTAGACATAAAAACAATAACACTAAATATTAATTCACATAGTGAGCTATCCTAGGTATGTACAAAATGTTTTAATTCACATAGTGAGCTATCCTAGGTATGTATTAATTCAAACCATAAATATTTCCAGGTATGTATAAAATGTTTTTCTTTCATTTGTTTGTTTTTCTAGACTTAGGCTAGGGTTTGCAATGTGCCTCAATGTTCATACAAGTTAGGTACCCAACACCTTAATGACTTGGTATATATCTACAAGTTAGGTACCCAACACCTTAATGACTTGGTATATATCTACTACAATCTAAGGTTGTGGGTGAAGACACTTGACAAAGAACCTCACATAGAGGTCATTTCATTGGATGACATTAACACCACTAGTCAGTGGAGGGTGGAGATGAGAGGCACCCGAGTGGTTAGAGGAGGAGGATCATGCAAATGATTTGGGGGAGGAGGCGGTAACAGAGGAGGAGGAGGAGGAGGATGTTCCACTTCTAGTGGATAAAGAGATTGAGGAGGAGATTGATCTTTCAGTGCAGCTAATACCCCCACCACCTTCATGAAGAGTCATACTTATCATTGGACTTGGGTCTGTTGGGACCTCATCCCCATCACCTTCCACCTAAACTGGACCATCTGGAGTATATGGAGCTTCCACTCCAATATCATCACAAGTACCTCCATGACCACCTACTACTTCTAGAGGAAGAGTGGTGCCCTTAACCTGTAAAAGGGTTAGAGGGAATCGATGATGATTTGGATTCCTATGATCTATCATTTTTATTTTATTATGTAGTATGTACTATTTAGTATCTAGATTCGTCATGATGATTCATCTCATGAGATACATCTGTTTTGATCATTTGATGTGGATTTCTATCATCCTATTAGGAACATGTTTCAAACTTTTCGATTTAGTAACGATATGTGACCACTTGACATATTATGCATATTATTTATTAGTTGTATTTTCATATTTATGTATCAATGTGTCTATTTGATGTTTTTGTTGCTTTATATGTTTAAAAATTGAAAAAAAAAATGAGTACTTTTGGTTTTTTTTGAGGTGTTGCAACATTTTCCGAGATATTCCGATATTTTCTACCGATGTCACCAAGAAATTACATTCCAGGCCCTTGTCGATACTTTCCCCAAGACAAAATTTACAACATTGGTCTCTGCAATGAGTTAAAATGACTCTTCAAGTGGACAATTGTTTTAAGAAATATTTGATCACAAAGAAAGACTATATGATGAACTAAAGTAAGGACATGCATAATCCAATATATTTTGTGAGACTACACGTCATCTTGCAAGGATATTTGGGCTATAAGATAATTATGATATATATTTTATGATTTATTTCCTGAAGTGGAATACAGAGGCAATAGTAGGAATAAGATTATATTCCAGCAAGAGAGGTCAGATTCGTAATGACATAAATTTGTAACACCTTGTTTTCCCCCAAGTATGTAATTATGATTAAGACTTCACGAGTGTAATTGAGGAACATTGTAATTGTGTTTTATTTTTAATGAAAATTTCCAACCAGATGAATAAAGGAGAGGCCTTGCAGTAATGGCCAAGATACCATAGTGGGAGTTGGTGAAGGGGAATTGGAAATTTCCTTAATTACCCAAGAAATCCAACCTCCACTTGAATAAATTTGAATGACCAACAAGCCTGAAGTACCCTACTTTTCCCTATTCACAAGAAAAATTGTTAATGGGGATGAGACCCGGTAGTTGGGACAATTATGGCTGCCTTCAAAAATGCATATAGAGAAGGATGAGGTCAGCTAAATTTGTCACCTAGGAGTACTATGGTGCCCCTTCAATTTGGGAGCTTGAATCTAGGGGGCTGCTTATGACAAAAGAAAGTTAAGGAACCCAAGGTTGTAGGAAGGATACAGATTCGGGGGGGAATGGAGAGAAAAGAGAAGTTGTAGGAAGACAGAGAGGATGTACAATAATAAACAGATCTCAAGCATGAAAATTGGAGAACAATTAGGAAGTTTCATTGAGGAAAATAGGAAGCTTTCCTAGGAAACTCGTGGTTAATTTGGAACAGAGAATACCATACCTAGACTGGAGAAAAGAGGGATGTGAATTGGTGCTCGATGGAAAGAAACCGACATTGGTAAGGAGAGGGTGTTAAGTGATTGTGTAGCAATAAAGGGACCCCCTTTTTCATCGGAAAATGAGTTGGGAAGGCACCTGGTAAGCTCGTGGAGGCCCTAAGATTATCAGGGAAGAGGGGATTCCTATTGTTTCCAATTGGAGAAGGAAAGTAACCTTCATGTTCACACCCTTAACGTGAGAGCCAACCTGTGAGATTTTTCCTAGTGGTATGTTGGCTTAGCATAGGAGTGGGTTTCTATATAAAGGAAAGGTACAATAGAGCCTATGGTTGTATGGAGAGGCATACACCCTTAGTCAGTTGGCAGGTTAGAGTTTGACCTGAAACATGTAAGTATTTTTAAATGTATTTGGTAACTATTTGTTAATGAATATGAATCTTTGAATTTTGTTCCTGAAAGAAGTGTTTAATATGTTAAATGAATGCTAAAATATAAACGTGTTCATCTAATGAGACTCTTTTCACACTGGTTGATTACCTATGGATAGTATGTATGGGATGCGTAGTTAATGGGGCTTGTGACCTTGTGTTTTTTCCAATCCTTTGAATGGAAAGTTTGCAGGATAAGAAAATATTCACTTCGAGGGTTGTTGAGAGGCATCACCTGAGTACCAGCGATGCAGGCCAAATATTTGAGGATCCTGAGGCTAAATCCTTGTAGACGTGCAAAGAATAAGAAGAGTTTATTCACCTGGAATTGCCTTGCACCCTTATTTGAGATACCTACTTAAAACCTCAATGGAAATCTCATTCGTAGATTCAATGTGGATGGTTTATCTCAATTGTTTGTCAGAGATCTGAGTGTCGAAGGAAGCCCATCGTAAAGAGGGTTGTTCGAAAGAACCTGTAAGCATTTCCATGGTGAACCTTTCGATAGAGACATCCTGATTCAACGAGAAGCGTCGATTTATCGAGAGGCCAGACCAAGAGGATCTAAAATGTAGATCCCATTCTAGACCATCCTACTAGTTGTGCCAAGATGCAACATTCAAAAGAATCAATGAGGATCACAAGGTATGTGTTTCCAATAGAGAAAATCCAAAGGTGAAAATCTAAGAGGACTAGAGCCATAGATTTGCAAGAGGCCCAACCAATGCGATATCAGTTGTTGATATTGTTGTGAGACCAGCCTAACAGAAACCTTATCAGATTTATGTAACCTTGTTATGTAACCTTGTTAATAGAGTTAAGTAACCTTGTTCCTCTTCCATTTTTGAATAGAACAGAATATCGTCGATAAATACTACCACGAACTTGTCTAAGTACTGACTGAAAATACTATTCATCAGACACATAAACGTGGTTGGTGCGTTAGTGAGTCCGAAAGGTATGACTACGAATTCATATTGTCCATACCTTGTCCGAAAAGTTGTTTTTCTTATGTCCTCGTATTTTATCCTAACTTGATGATAACTGGATCATAAATCCAACTTTGAAAATATCTTGGCCCCACCTACTTGATCAAACAGATCATTTATTCTTGGTAAGGGGTATTTGTTCTTAATATTCATTTTTTTCAGTTGTCTATAATCGATACATAGTCTTAGAGTACTATATTTATTTTTCACAAAGAGGATTGGTGCCCCCCATGGTGAGACACTTGGTCTGATATACTCTCTGTCCAATAATTCCTGTAACTTTATTTTTAATTCTGTCAGTTCTGGTAGACTCATTCGGTAAGGTGCCTTTGAGATAGGGGTTGAACCTGGTAGTAGGTATATGGAGAAGTCTATTTCCCTTCTAGGAGGTAATTATGGTATCTCATCCACAAACATGTCTCTGAAGTCACGTAGGGCAACAAAGTCTTCTAGTTTTGGCTTATCATCTTTTTCTAGTAGATTCGTTACTTGGATGGCATAAACTTGACATCCCTTTCTCATACATTTCTTGAGTTGCATTGTTGAAACTTGTCTGACTGATATTGGTTTGGGTATACCTTGGGTTGTTCTAACGGTGCCAAAATCTTCTTTATAACTAAGTATCTTTGTATAGCAATCTAGTACTACTTTGTGTTGTTCCAACCAATCCATCCTGATAATCATATCGTAAGATCCTAGTGATAGGATGTTTAGATTAGTCCTCATATTTTGACCATCTAAGCTAAACTCAAAATATGGAACAAAGTCAACTACTTTACTTTTAGTACCAGTCGCTAATTGTACAAGCCATGGTTTTGCGTGCTTCGGTTTCTTAAGTTTGTTTGACTCTGCCACATTAGGGGTAATAAAACTTAACGTAGCTCTGGGGTCAATTAAAACAGAAATTCAAGTGTCATTGATTTTACCTTTGATTTCTACCACCAAAGACTGGAGGTTAGCTTGTTGGTCATCTATGGTTGCATTTATCCGATGTAGGCTTCTGCCCACATATCCCACCGTTGAGGCTTCCTACAGATTATGAATAGCAATTCTATTTATTGAACTCAAACGTGGACAGTTCCTCCTTAGATGAGGCTCTCCACATTCCCAACACTTTAATGGCTCACGAGAGTTGTCTCCAAACTTCTTCGTTCCCAGGTTTATCGGTTTACCACTGCCTTGTCTATTCGGATGATTGGAGTGAAAATCCTTTCTCAGAATTTTTTTTGATGCATTTCGATAAGGAGTTGGCTGGTACCCCTTCTTTTGTTGGGTCATTCGATCTTGTTTCTTATCCTTCCAAGATTTGGGAAACTCTACCCATTGTTTATACTAATCATAGTACATTCGTCCAGACTTTCCATAATTAACACAAAACATAAATCGCTTTTTGTTTGTAACCATAAGATTTTTATTAGTTTCACATAAATCGGAATATATAAACTAAGCAGTTGTTGTGGGCCAATTCAGGTCCAGTGTTGTAACCTTTTTTCTCTGATACCATATGTAATGTACCTCGAAATTTACATAGAAAAAAATAATAATAATTGGGTACTTTGAGTTGATTCCGAGTCTCAAAGCTTTCAGTCATTCGTCAACCATAATGTACATCAGTCCTATTGCCTTTTACTTATCTATCCTATTTTAACATATAGTCACCTATTCCTATTTCGGTATTGAGTTATAAATGAACACAGGTACATAACTAAGGATATTCTATTCCATTGAAACTTAGAATTATCCACCGTTTTCGTTTCAAAAACCCACTTTATGATGTGGAGATGTAACTACTTAGAACCACTATTATATTAGTGTGATGGTCATAGATGTAAGGCCTTATAACACTCATTCTGAAATACTATTATAAGGTATAAAGAAGAGGTTAATATTATTTAGAAATACCCTTAACCAGATATTGTTTGGGTATAATTCGGACATTAATCTGCACAAATGAATTAAAGCGCGTAGAGGCTAAACTTGGGAAGGTTATGGTTACAATCGTGCTACTACAAAATTTCTCGGTAATTAATGACATTAGGCTATCCACTTCAGATGGTTAATGAAATGGTAGTTAGGTTCAACCTATAACTGGTATATCAAGGCGATAAAAGTAACCCTGAGTAGGCCATCTGGGAACCTTTACATTAATATTATGAGAAAACAATACAGGTCAGAACCCTCTTTCCTTAAAGGCCTATCTGCAACATTTAAGGTGCCCTGAGATAAGTCTATTCGATTCAGAGTTTGATTGGCGTGCCCCAATGAAATGTCAACACTTACCATATATTAACATGGTCAGGTACGATTACCACCCATCACCATTACTCCATGCGAAAGGGTATTCCATAGATTTCACTTTCATTCTGGTCTTGGCTTGGTGAAGTAGGATGAAACGTTCCAGACCAAATTTTGTTTTGGATTTCGTCTTAGCATCGTCGTCATGATTTTTGTGATTCGAACCTTGTTCCAGGTGGGAGAGATCTTGGAAGAAAAACATTTCGACGGGGAACTATGTGCGAGGTCAGTTGACTTGACTGTCCTTTCATTTTTCATTTGGGTATTTCTATGTCATCAAGCAGGTCTCTTCATACTCCAGTCTCCCGGTTAGTTCCTCGATAGCATTATTTTTTTTACATCGAGGTTACTGTAGTAAAAAGGGGTTGGTGGTACCCTAGTAAGGTTTAGGTATTTTTCATAGTTTACCCCTTTGTCTGTACTAGCCTTCCTATCGAGGCCGAGCCATTTTCCTCTTGTGGAAGGACTTATCACGGTGTATGTTAAAGTTGTACATCTGAGGTATTCTATTTTTTTGACTGAAATTTCGTTATTGGGTCTGGCTTCCTCCATCAGTTATTTTCCTAGTTCACCGAGTGTTATGATCGGGTTTTCCTTGCTTGGGTGCGTAATAGACCTTTCGTTACAGTGTTGATCTTGAAAATTTATGTGTTTAAATAATAGGTTCACTGGTGTTATCATACCGATTAGAGGTGGCATTCTAATGGCCGGAGGCATTTTAATTCTTTCTGTTTATAATTGGAATTTTACATTGGTTTTATATTTACCATTATTACACACATATCATTTCCTGCAATGTTTCTTTTGGATTAAATACTAGTTTTCATCGCTACTGATGGGCCCCTTTGATATGCGAGGGTACCCATCAGGGAGACACGAAATCCTCTTCCCCACTCAGTCTGGGAGGCACGTGGTTTGGTGCAATGGAGAAGGGTATGGAACCCTCCATTATGGTTAAGTATTTCATCGGCCCCTTTCTAATTATGTTCTCTTCCTTAATCATATTATTTTTGTCAGATATAATTTAATGTTTCCCATTATATTGTGCAGGTGCAGTCACGCCGAAGCATGGGGACACCCTCTTCACTCCTTCAAGAGGTATTCGGGTTCCATATACAGTACCCCTCCATCTAAGTTATTTCAAGTTTACATGCACCGATGGTCAAAAACTTTGAATACTTTTAGTTCCAAGTTATGTATTAGTTGTTCAAGGGTACGCCCTAAATTGTATTAATAATTTGGTACTTAGAAAGCATGCCAAGCTTGCGCCTAGTTGGATTTGTGATAACTAGACAGTCATTCCATTTAAGTAATATGATCATCGTGTATTGAGTTATTTTGTTATGGAGATAAATGAAGTAACGAGTTCTAATCTGTCACTTTCTGTGTTTAACATCCTCCTCTATATTTTCGAAAAAACTGGTTTGTCATCATAGAGTTGAATTTTTTTCCTGAATTATTCTAATTAATTTCCAAAATTTATCTCATTATTTCTTACATAGTCAATCCCAATATAATACGACTATGCATAGTAGTGTGCCTAAACTAGCACAGTATTAATTGTGCCTAAGGGTTTCTTTTCCACTAGAATCGTGCGATTACAATCATGAATTCCAGGTATCTTTTATGCTCATGCGCTTATTCCTGATATAAAACTAGTATTGCCAGGAGTTTTAATCTGAGTCTCAACCCACCCATTCGTAGTTTGACTCAAGATGGTTGCATGAAATGTTTTCATGGGAAACCTATGGCTGTGGGATTCCATCCAGATTTTGGGGTTTTTAATATATATATCGATTGGAAATAATACAAGAAAATATATTTGTCCAATTAAGATTATAGTAGATCGGGACTTCTAGAATTCATATTTGTTTTCTTTTATTTTTTTTCATGTGATTACTTTACTCCTTTAAAGAAGATACCATGTCTTGCCATGATTAAACATAAAAACATTGCGGCTTCGCTTATGCAATTTACCACTTACCTTATGTTTTCTATTACAGCTATTAATCAAGCATTTTATCAGTCTACTCACCATAAATAAATAGCATTGTTCCTACAACATAGGATTCCAACATAAATAAATAGGTTTTCGGATTTTCCTATTTCAGCCCTGATTTTGCAAGAGCTGTTTCGGAGAGCTGAAGACGAATTTGGCGAAAACATAGGAGGTTTGTATCCTGAACATTCCCATACACAATAACCTCCTCCATATTATGCACAAGTTGCACTACTGAAGAGAAACAAATGTCTGCGTGTACCCCTATTTTCAGCAGATTCGGTCAAATTCTGAGTTCAGATATTTTGGGATTTACTTCCTTTTTTTGGCCAAGAGGATCGAATTCGATATATTGACCCTAAGGATTTTGTTTTTGATTTGTATCTATGTTTGGAATATAGTAAAGGAGGGTTTGAATTAGAGGGACCATGATTGAACTTTGTATCAGAACTCACAAAGCTTTATGTATTTCATCAATCCAATAATACAGTCACAACAGCTACATGATTCATGTGTCATTTTTGGTGGTGATGTTTATATTATTCACTGTAATTTGTTTCCATTGTATTTCTTAAGTTATTCATACTCTTAATTATGCAAATAAGTTCAAAGAACATAATTTTTTGAGACATACACTCTATTTATGGCTTTAACATAATTGTCAATGTTTTCTTCTCGATGGTTAATTTTAGGATTCTTGATTTCCCTATTATTGCCTCGTCCTCTCATCTTGCTCCTCTAAATCCAAAATTAAATTCAAAAGAATCCAACAAGAGTTCCTACCTTGCCATGTAAGGTTGTCTGTAGAACTTTTTTTGATTGAACTTTAGATTGTGACTCCATTGCCCATGGTTCCTTTTCTCTGCCCCTATCAATTCAAAATCCAAACTCTGAACCCATTAGCTAGCCTAATATCCTATTCCAAACAAATCTAAATTTGACACAGATATCCCTCTCTGAGTCTTGGAGGGATAGATCCCTGACTCAAAATAGTTTTGATGTTGCCTCTGTGACTGCCTCTGCAGCCTTGATAAAATTATAGAGTGATAACAGAATGGTGACTGTACTTGGGAAGATTTCTCCAGTAGTGTACTTCAAGTTCCATATCTGATCAACGATGGTGAACAATGACCAGACATAAGAAGCCTAATATCATTCACTCGACGACGCTAATCCGCTCCAGACAGTGCCAACTCAAAGACTCCACTGGAGGACGAACCTGAAGCATGACAAAGAATCCTAGAAAGACCAGGTACTCGACCACAAATTGTATTCATGATATTATCAGTTTCATCTACAATTACTTTCTCTCTTATCATGATCCTGGTCCAGAGTATATTGTTGAAATTCAGGATGATCATTTTCAATCTTTAGAACCTCAAAGGGTTGATCCCATTCCCATAGATCTGATACCGGATCCTACACCTATAGAAATCCTTGACAGACATAAGCCTCCTGCTTTATCCCCCACAATTGTCGATATCTCGAACACATTTGTAAAAATCCCAGAGTTACAGATTGAAATTCCAGATAGTTGTAAACCCTTTTCTTTACCTCATATATTTGTGAAATTCCCAGATAGATACAAGCCTCTGTTTTGGCCTCCTTTTCTCCATGACCTCCCTGCCAATTATAGTAATAATCTTCCCAGGTTTGATGGAGAGAATGTGAATATCCCTACAGAAAAACACATCTAGAATTTTGAAGATTTCCTTGACCTTTATGAGGTTGAAGATGATGATGTATATATAAGGATGTTTACCCTGTCTTTGCAAGGTAAAGTTAAGAACTGGTTTAAAAATATCCCAACTGCAAGCATTAGTAATTTCCATCAGTTCTTGCAAGTTTTCCTAGACCAATGGGTGATTATGGGAAATATCTTCCTCATCCTAGAAGAGTATGAACATTTTAAAAGACAACCAGGGGAGACAGTACATCGATTTTCATCAATATTAAATAAGGTATATCATGCAATACCTGGTGATATAAGGGCACCCCCGAGATCAAATCACTTGCATTACCCTGATGCATTCGATCCTGAGATGGCATTCCAATTAAGAGAAAGGAACACTGCAACCCTTGAATAAATGAAAAATATTGCAGTCGATGTGGAAGCTAACTTGATTAACCAAAAGGAAAATTTAAAGGAATAAGAGAAAGATAGAATATAAGAGGAACGAATAACATCTTCAGAAGTGAAACTAGATATTCTGGAAAACACTGTAAGAGATAAGATGCAGAGGATTAGTAGAAAACATGAACTTGTTGTTCAAAGACTAATTGTATCAATAGTTCCAGAACAGACAAGGATCCATGTCCCCAAACGCTTTGCAGTTCATCCTTGGTACCATGGTTTGGATAATGATTCTTTCATGTATTCAATTCACAATACAGTCGAAGATGAAGTTCAAAATCAGAAGATGGAGGAATATTCTACTGATATGATATGCATGTTCAATTTCATTTCATCCATGGATGATTCACCCAAGTTTGATTGGCACAATGATGATTATACCACATTGGATTTTTCAAAGAAATCAGCCACATATGACATGGAAATTATGACATCAATGATCAAAGTGAAGAAAATATCAAAGTAAGTGGAAACACTCTTCCCTTATGTTTCTCATCTTTTCAATTTCTGAAAAGAAACTCTAGGCAAGTTGTAAATAGTGAAGACAAAAAAAATTATGATGAGTGAGTAAAGGATGTCATTGATGACATGGGATCTATTTTAGACCCAAAATCCTAGTCAATAATTTCCCTTGATTTTCAAAGTCCAGATGGAAGTCCAGAGCTCGAAACAATATTTGAATCAATGGAATGTAATTATGTACCATTAGATTATAATTCATTTCAAATTTTAAAGGAGACTCTTGAACAAGTGTTTAAGGATAAACACATAAAAAGTTAGGAAATTTCATTTGAATCAATGCAGCAGTCTTGTTAGTCTTTTCAGGATCCAATAGTTGATCGGTTGGATGACCTGTGTGGTCAAAATCATTCTTCATTTGCCAATCATGAGCTGAAAAGTTGTTATGATATTGACATGGTCAAGCAATCAACTTCACAATCTAGTTCAGCAACAGTCTTACTGCTAAACCTATCGGAACAACTGCAACCATACCAAACATTGCATGAGGATGCAAACAGCATAGATACAGTGCCAGAGCATGTTGCTCACTTGGATGAATCTAAAAATCAAGGAACGGGTCATTTCTACCTTGATACTATAGCTACCTATATGGAGAATTATTTCACTACAGATCCCCAATCTATTCCTGGCATTACTTTTGTTTTTCAAGATGGTTGAGGTCTCTGTTGTAAAGGTCATACTGGGAATAAATTGATGATGCCTATGCAAGTTCTATTTCTGATATTCATTAAAAAAATTGAAATAGCAGAGTCATTAGAGAACTTGCTTGACTAGATGCACTAGCATTATTATGTCATTTAGAACACAAAAATTATCAGTAGGGTAGGGTAGGTAGAAGTTCTGAATAAGCTCAGTCATTTGAGCATCGTTTTCAGTATTGTATGGTTTCCAGAAGAGTTTGCAGTTGATGATATCTAGTTTAGCGTTCAGTCAAATCTGAAGCCAGTTTGAAGATTGTAGTTTCACTGACTCCATGGCCCAATGAATAAAGCATCGGTTGCATGTTCAAAGTTAAGTGGTTCTTGACACCTCCTGAAAGAGTTTCCATCCCCAAGTGAAGCCTATGTTGGGGATCTATAATCATAGGTAACTTGATTCTTTCATTGCTAATTTGGTGTTTCTCCCATGATGAAGACATTTGGCTGAGTTGATTCCATTTTCCCCCTCCATCCATTTTGCTCTATCCTTCATCACCCTCACCCTACCCAATCCTTCAACCACCTCTGCACTTTATCCATCTATCCCATTGGCTACATTTCTCCCACCTTTCATCCCTGGATAAACAAACTTAAGAAAAAAAACATTAGGTTAATAATAAATGCTTAGTGGCAATTTTTACCATTAATTAGTCTAATAAAGTAATATTAATTAAATTAACTTAGTTAGATTAATAGAATAGGTTAGTTTTGTTAATAATAAATTAATTATTAATTAATTTATTAAGTTAGTAATTAGGTTAGGATAAAACTTTAAACTAAAAGACAATTTAAAAATATAAAATGTAGACTATATAAAACAATTAAAAATAAATAATACATATAAAAAATTTAAACAATCAATGAGCAATTAAAAATAATAATACATATAACCATTTAAACAATCAATAAAACAAAACAAAATAAAATACAAAATAAATTTTTTTTTTTTTTAATTAATTTCTTTATAAAACATAAAAATACATAAAACAAAGAAACACAACATTAATAAAAAATAACAAATTAAAATAAAACTAAGCTAAAACATGTAATTAAACATTAAAACAAAATAAAATAAAAAGGAAAACATTAAAAGAAATAAATAATAAAAAGAACAAATGATAAAAAACAATAAACAATAAAACAAATGTTAAAATTTCAAATCATTCCCCCCTCCCGCAAATTCACATTCACACATCCCCAAAAAATAAATCAGCAGCTCATAAATTTAGTGGGTTCCCCAAAATACAAACTGTAAGAGATATGATGCTTGGGATTAGTAGAAAGATGAAATTGTTTTTCAAAGATCACATGTTCCAATAGTTCCATAACAGACAAGGATCCATGTCCCAAAACACTTTGTAGTTCATCCTTGGTACCATGTTTTGGATAATGATTCTTTCATGTATTCAATTAACAATACAGTCGAAGATGAAGTTCCAATTAGAAGATGGAGGAATATTCTCCTGACATGATATGCATTTCAATTTCATTTCATCCATGGATGATTCACCAAAGCTTGATTGGTACAATGATGATTATACCACATTGGATTTTCAAAGAAATCAACCACATAAAGTTTGGGAGGAAAGATCATTTGCAATCCCGGTAGGACAATCAATCTATACATGGAAACTATGACATCAATGATCAAAGTGAAGAAAATGTTAGAGTAAGTGGAAACACTCTTCCCTTATGTTTCTCATCTTTCAATTTCTGAAAAGAAACCCTAGGCAAGTTGTAAATAGTGAAGGCATTAAAAATTTGATGAGTCATTAAAGGATGTCATTGATGACATGGGATCAATTTTAGACCAAAATCACATTCAATAATTTCCCTTGATTTTCAAAGTCCGGATGGAAGTCCAGAGCTCGAAAAAATATTTGAATTAGTGGAATGTAATTATGTACCATAGATTATAATTCATTTCAAATTTTGAAGGAGACTCTTGAACAAGCATTGAAGGATAAACACATAAAGGCTAAGGAAATTTCCGTTTGAATCAGTCATCGGTCTTGTCAATTTTAGGATCCAATAGTTGATTGGTTTGATGAATTGTGTGGTCAAAATCATTCTTCACTTGCATTCTGATGCTTGAGATAAAAAGTTGTTATGATTTTGACATGGTCAAGCAATAAGCTTCACAATCTAGTTCAACAACAACCTTACTGCTAAACCTATCAAAAAAACTGCAGTCATATCAGAAATTACATGAGGATGAAAATAGCATAGATACAGTGCCAGAGCATGTTTCTTACTTGGATGAATCTAAAAATCAAGGAGCAAAGGGTCATTTCTACCTTGATCTTGTAGCTACCTATACGAGCCCCAATATTTACGGCATTACTTTGTTTTTCGGGGATGCAAGGTCTCTGTTGTAAAGAGTCATCTTGGAAAGCAATCCATATGATGCCTATGCAAGTTCTATTTCATATTGATTAAAAATTATGAAATAGCGAGTCATTAGAGCACTTGATTGGCTTCGATGCATGGCATTAATTGGCGCATTTAGGAGAAACCAAATTATCGTTAGGGTAGGGTAGGTAGAAGTTGCTAGAAAGATCAATCATTTGAGCATATTTTTCAGTGTTGTATGGTTTCAATTAGATTTTGCGGCAGTTGATGATATCTAGTTCATTGTTCAGTCAAATGCGAATCAGTCGAATTGCTTGTAGGCTGCGGCTGACTTCCAGCCCACGATAGACCGAAGCATCCGGTTTGCATGTTGGTGATGAAAGTTCTTGACGCCGAAAGAGTTTCTATCTCTAGGTGGAGCCTATGTTGGGGACCTATAATCATAGGTAGCAGTTCTTTTGTTGTTAATTTGGCGTTGCTCTCGTGATGAAGACATCTGTCTTACTGGGCTCTGTTGATTCCTTTTCCCCCTCCATCCATTTGGCCCAATCCTTCATCACCCTACACGATCCTTCATCCACCTATGTGCTTTGTCCATCTATCCCATTGTCTACATTTTGCCCGCCTTTCATCCCTACATAAACTAAACTTAGGAAAAAAACATTAGGTTAATAATAAAATGCTTGGTGGAAAATTTTAACATTAAAGTGTAATAAAATATTAATTAAATTAACTTAGTTAGATTAATAGAATGGATTAATTTTTAATAATAAATTAATTATTAATTAATTTATTAAGTTAGTAATTAGCTTAGGATAAAACTTTAAACTAAAGACAATTTAAAATATAAAACATACACTATATAAAACAATTAAAATAAATAATGCATATAACAATATTAAAACAATAAATAAAACAAAACAAAGAATAAGAAATATGGAAATAAACTATATAGTTGAAATGTTAAAGAAACAGCATAAAATACATGAGCGAGATCAAAACATTAATAAAACCAAGTATGATTAAAGATAAAACTAAATAAGGCACGTGTAAAACATTAAAACAAAATGAAATAAAAAAAAAAAAAAGCGAAAGGAAAACACTTGAGAGCAAATGTAAAACAAAAGATAAAATAAATGTTAAAGATGTCGATCATTTCCCCTCATGACTTCACGTTCACACATCCCCAAAGAATAAATCAATGCTCATAAGTTTAGTGAAACCCCCATGGTTTTGAGCTTTAGCAGTCAGATGAAGCAGTGATGGGAGGGACACTTGTGCCTCCAAGTGAAGTCGGACCCCCTCCCAGTACCATACCACCTCAGGGGTGGTCCTAAAACCACCTTCCCCTCTGCAAAAATGCCCTCCCCCAAAAACTCAAAAACCGCCATTTTTTCCATTTTAACCAATTTTTTTCCAAGAAGACTTCCAAGCAAATGAAAATGAATTTTGGAAAAAAAAAAAAAAAGAGGTTTTTGTTCAGCACAGGATAAATGACAAAACCATCTTTCATATTTTTCACAGGTTCCATCTTTCATCCCCTTTTTTGGGGATTTTCGGTTTTTTCTGTTTCAATCTTGATTTTGCGAGAGATGTTGTTTATTGACTTAAGATGAATTTGGCAAGCCAAAGGAGGTTTTAGTCTAGCACATGCCACCCATATACAATAAGAATTACATACACGAGTGTCCTCTGAATATAAATAAATGTCGGGCCATACCTCTATTTAAACCAGATTTGTGGAATTCTCGGTTCGGATATTTTTTGGGATTTACTGCTTTTACTAAATTTTATGGGGATAGGAATTTGATATCTTGATCCTAAGGATTGTATTTTTATTTATATATATGTTTGGAATAGAGGTAAAGTAGGAGGTTAGAATTAGAGGATCATGATTGAACTTTGTAGTAACCTTAACTCATAGAAGCGTTCTATATTTCATCGATCAATAATACAGTTGCCAGGCTACAAGGATTCATGTGTCATTTTGAATTGTTGATGTTTTCTTATTCGATGTAATTTGTTTCCATTTTATTTCTTAAGTTATTCATATTATAAATTATGCTAAGAATTTTAAAGAGAATTTGTTGGGAACATGCACTCTCTTTACAGGGTTTGGCATAATTATCCCGATATTTTCTTTCGATGGTTAATTTGAGTTAACTTGAACACATTGCCACAGGTCCTCTTATATTGCTCCTCTAAATCCAAAATAAAACATAATTGTCAATGTTTTCTTCTCAATGGTTAATTTCAGGATTCTTGATTTCCCTGTTATTGCCTGGTCCTCTCATCTTGCTCCTCTAAATCCAAAATTAAATTCAAAAGAATCCAACAAGAGTCCCTACCTTTCCCTGTAAGATTGTCTGTATAACTTGTTTTGATTGAACTTCAGATTGCGACTCCATTTCCCATGGGTCCTTTTCTCTGCCCCTACCAATTCAAAATCCAAACTATGAACCCATTATCTAGACTAATTTACTATTCCAAATAAATCTAAATTTCACAGAGAGATCCCTCTCTAAGTCTTGGAGGGATAGATCCCTGACTCAAAGTGGTTTTGATGTTGCCTCTGTGACTAACTCTCCATCCTTGGGCAAATTACAGAGTGATAACATGGCCCACAAACATTTGAATGAATGTAATCAAGGATTCCTTTGCTGATATGTCTTCTTGTTTTAAAATTTTGTCTACACTATTTTCCAAAAATATAATACTTACAGAAATTCTAATTCAGAAAATTTAAAATTGGAAGTGACTTATGATCACCAAGTACCTTAAGCCCTTTATCACTCATATGACGCAAACATTGATGCCATAAATGAACAGAGTCACTTGCACCTTTCGATGATAGCACTTCTTTATTAATTTTTTTCCTTCCATCAAGGTTATAAAGGTTCATGATCCTTTTTTCATTCATGACTACTAAGATTCCTTTGGACACCTTCATTACTCCAACTTGAGTTGTACACCCGTAACCAGGAGAATGTAGAACTCCCAAAGATATCAAGTTCTTTCTAAGTTCGGGTACATGCCTTACATCTGTTAATGTTCTTATAGAACCATCATGCATTTTAATCTGAATGCTACCAACTCCAACACTTTTACAAGAAAAATCATTTCCCATAAAAACAACACCATCATCAATAGATTGGTAAGTTGAGAACCAATTTCTATGAAGACATGTGTGATTAGATGCACCATAATCTAACAACCAATGTTGATGTTGATTTTGATGTCAAAAATTACATGTAGACAATACCTCATCAACCATACATGTATTGGAGCCTGAATTTGTTTCAACTAAATTATCTTCCTTTGCTTCTTTTCTAGAGTCCTCTTTGGATGCATTCAATATTTTCCAACAATCCTTCTTGAGATGCCAAAATTTTCCACAGAACCAACATTTTTTCTTACTCTTCCTTCCTTTTGACTTAGACCTTGATGTACCCCTCTGATTTTTTCCCCTTTTTGTAGATCAACCTTTGACCACCATTTCTTTTGTTGTTGAGGTTTCTATACTCGATATTCTCCTCATCTCCTTAGACACCAAAGCTCCCACAAAAATGTCATAATCAATGGAATATGTTGAGCTAAACCACATAGATGTGATCAAATTATCCCAGGACTCTGGAAATTAACAAAATAGTGTAACTTCCTTATCCTCATCTTCGTACTTTACTTCCATACTAGATAATTGACAAATCAGAGTATTCAAAACATTCAAGTGATCAACAATTTATGTACCTTATTTCATCCGCAAGTTGTAAAACCTCTTCTTCAAGAAGATTATGTTTGTCAAGGAGTTTTTCATATACAGTCTCTCTGGTCCATTCCCCAAAAATGTTTTTGTCTCCTCTCCGGTGATGTTTAATAACACATCATCTTGCAGACACAAACAAATGGTACTGAGTGCTCTTGCATCCATATCTTCCCAGTCCTCACCTTTCATGCTTGTCAATTTATTTAGCTTTCCCTCCAAAGAATTTTGCAATCCTTGTTGCACAAGCAAGTCTCGCATCTTGAGCTTCCATATCACAAAGTTATTCTTGCCGCTAAATTTATCCACCTCAAACTTACAACTCTCCACTTTTGACATCAACAGAAAACTCCAAAACCGATGCTTATAAAATTGATCCTTTTTAAAAAACTATGGAGAAACAATATTATATCTGAATTCCAAAAATATTTAATTAAAAGGTTTAATACAAATATTTAATATATAAACCTTTTATTAAAACAATAAAGGATCCACCTTTTAAAATATTATTTTAATACACATCCTCCACCAACTTATTCCTAAAACAAATCCTTTAAGCACAAAATATAATAATAGTCACCCTTTCATACTTTATGTGCATAATAAAACAAAAGAGGTAACTTTCATACCATTATTTTTCAAAAGACCTTTAAATTTTGGATTGTCGCACGCTAGACAAGGTTGGCATGTGAAAATTTCAAGATTGTCACACTTTTGAATATGGATAGCTTGTGGAATTTTTCTGTGACATTGTTTCCAAATTATCGTACTGTGTACTATGTGTTACTCGTGACACTTTGAAAAAATTAAAATTTTGTAATTGTGCCTGCGACTGTCCCATTTTGTGACAAGAAAAACCTACGACAGTGTAATAAAACCCATCCTAGGCCGACATAATCCACTCAATTGGCTCGGTTAACCTGCTCTATTATCCAGCGATTCAATTATCTTCTCCTTTGCTCTCAGATCCTTCAAATTTGTGCTTTGATACCACTTGTTAGGTAGCGAAAGAAAAAAACGTAACAAGATTATAATAGAAAATAAATTAAAATTGATATTAAACCAGAATAGAAACAACAATCACACGATTTCCACAATTATTTATGGGGAAAACCAATACGGGAAAAATACACTAGGCAATGATACTCGGTATTCTTATTATTCAAGGGAGAATTACAATATGCAACACAGGAATACAACCATCCTATCCTCTCTACGCACACACCAAAATTCACATTATTGTGTCTTGCTCACACACTCCTCACCTCTAAGGGTATTCTCATATATATAGGATCTCTCAAACAATTAGACAAACTGGTTATAATAAGATCCACCAGTTACACAAGTTGTTCACTGAAGAGTGCATGCATGCACATTCTAAATTTAGTTGATGTGCATGTGCATGCTACCACATGGGAAATTGGTTGGAACGTTTTCAACAATCTCCACCTTAACAACAATTTACCCAATATATCATGCTTGAATTAATTCATCATCGTTTTTGCAATCCAAGAGAAGCCAAACACCATCGTAGCTTCTCTAAAAAAATTGGTTTCATAAACATGTTTGTATAATTCGCTTTTGTATGGACATTTTCCAGAGCCACTCCCCCTTGATCCATCACATATCTAACAAAATGCTATTTGATATAAATATGCTTTGTCTTGTTTTGATAACCTAGATTTATTTCCAAATGAACATCACTTTGAGTATCGTAAAATACTTTCACCTTGTCTTGCATCCTTCCAAACTCACCTAGCAAACCTTTTAACCAAATTGTCTCCTTGCATGCATGTAAAGTAGCCATATATTTTTCCTCAGTAGTGGATAAAGAAAATACATTTTGAAGCTTTGACATCCAACTAGGAGGTCCTCCTGCAAGAGTAAAGACATATCATGCATGTAAATACTAACCTTTTACAATGTCTACTGTAAACAGATATTCAGAATAGAATAGAAAAAATACAATGGAAAATGAAAACATTACATAGAGATTTTTTCCCTCGAAACCCAAACCGGGAAAACCAGCATATATTATATTCATACATTGTGTTACATTGTTTACAATACAATATACATATAGGAGCCAGTGGCATCCAAAAACCTAACCCAATGACCTGGATTAGTCTAAAACCCTAATTCCTTAAGCGGAAATAAAAAACCATCGGCAAAAACCATGTGCCGAAAAAACCACCTAAATACATGACGCATTTCTCGAGGTAGGTGTCACGTTTACCGAGGCAGAAAAATATTTTGGCCCTAATCAATTTTTGGATCTTTAGTGGAGTAGAAGGATGAGTGAGATTTATTGGTTTAGTGCGAGGAATAAATGAGGGTTTTTGGTTTTGAGAAGAGACAACATGTTGTGCTTCCTTAGCTCTTTTAGTATCCTCCACCCAACTCTAAGGCCGAGCCATGAGGACATGGGCACAAATCTCATCCTTGAGGCCACTGATAAAACATTCTCAGAAAAAATCATCAGACATGTCCTCTCTATGAAAATCCAGTCGCTCGAAAGAAGCTATGAAGTCTTCCACTATCCTAGATTGTTTCAACTTTGTCAAACGGCCTAAATGGTTGGTGTCAGTGTTAAAGCGTTCATAAATTTCTGCCACAAAGTGTGTCCAAGAAACATACCCTTGGTGGGCAGTTTTTCTCCATTGCCAACATTTCCAACGTTCTTGATCTAGATGGAGAACACAATACCGTAGTTTGGACAACTCATCTATAATGCCATACAAAGAGAAATAATGTTCCATTTGAGTTACCCAGCTAGTGGGATCTGAGCCATCAAATTTGGTCACATCCACAAGCAGAAGGCGTAGGTCATGCTGAAAGTGATGGAGCTGAATATTATGGGAATGAGAGGAAGTTTCACCTTCGGTATGCAAAGGTAGGTCAGATAAGGGAGGATCTGCAGGGATATGCAGCTTGGTGCAGAACATCGTAGTGGCAGATTCAAGCTAGGTAGTAATTTCTTGTTTGAGGTCTTGTTTGAGTTCCTCGATTGAGGCAGCGATGGAGGAATGCATGTTTTTATTGATGGTGGAGATATTGGCACTGAGTTGTTTCACTTCTTGTTGGGTCTCTGTGAAATTAGAGTGCAAGGTATTGAAGTGAGCTTCCAAGTCTTGGATATGGGTATGGGCCATGATGACGAGGGAACCAAAAAGGAGTGGGTGGGGTCAAAACATTTGCTGAAAAATGATAGGTATGAATGTGATAAGGGCGAAGAGAGAAATCCAATGGAATAGGTCTCAAATAATGAGAAGAGAGAAATCCAATGGAATAGATCTCAAATAATGGTGCCAACAGGATCCAGAATTTGGAGTTTCAAAGATGAGACATGAGAGATCAAGTGATCTTTGATAGAATCTGCAATGATCCTCTTTGCCTTAACCAAATTTTTCTTGTACTTTTCCTTATCCTCATCTCC
>SNQJ01S0084685.1:20524-34527 GCA_010110895.2 Picea sitchensis | reverse complement strand
TTTGTAAGTATCTATATTGTTTTACTTCTCTCATTTTATAATTAATGGAACAAAAAAAAATCATTTATATTAAATCTATGATTTATTATGGGGTGTAAAACTTGCAGGAAACAAAGTATGGAAATGTTCCAACATAAGAGTTGTTGAAAGAAGGCATGGGATTTGGTTTTGAAAGAATGTGTATCATTCAGGATTCAATTCTTTCTATGGTACATCACTTTTCAATTTACATTCATGTATATTATTTATTTCAAATTTCATTATTCTCACCAATGTAAATACACTCATTACACTTTATTTTTATTTTTGTAGATGTAACTTGAAGAATAGGAAAATAATCGAGACAATAAAAAAAACATTCGACCAAATAACCCAAGTCATGGAAGTGTGTCAAGCACTGACAACAGTTCCAATGAAGAATGATGATCATTATATTTGGATATCAATGCAAGCTATTGTATTTTTTGAAATAATTATCTGTGAAAATTAGACATTTTGTTTAATATAATGGACATAGTGTCCCAATTGAAAGACAAGGGGTTACGAATAAGTGTCCAATTTTGTATGACAAAGATCCTCTTATTCATATATAATAAAATATGTTTTAGTTCATTCTATTACATTTTCCAATGTCGCTGTGAAATGTTACATCGTTGATTAAATATATGGATGATTAAATATTATAATGAAGATATGCAAAATCTGATGATACAACAAATTAATCCAAACATCATATCCAAATTGACTACTCAAAATTTAATTTGTATGAATACTGTTATAATATATATGTCAAGTTTTTTACGAACAATGGAATTAAAAAATAACAACAATTGCACTATCACAGGTCGATGTTTCTAAAACAAAAAAATGAACATTGATGCATTTAATGCTAAAAATCACTGGTGTTGTAATAAAATGTTCAACGATGTTGTAATATAATGAACCAACATCAATCATAATACCATTTTAAAAACAACAATTATAATAATAAAAATTGGCCTTTTGGCGCTGATTAATTAAAACAATGCATCGATGCTTTTGTATCATACTTCAACATCAATGCATTCTAAATTTCATGCACAGGTTGGGTTTGTCTTGTAACGTACTGATGCATGGTATCATAGATTCGATCAGTGCATTGTTATTATTAAAGCATCGATGCATTATTATTTAGAAGAGTATTGGTGCCCCAATATTTTTTTGACTACCCCGGTGCTTTCGGTGAAACGTAAGCACTGATGCTTTAAGTTTGAGAACGCACAAGTGCGTATACACCATGAAGTACATCACCTAGAAAAGCATCCGCTAAAACCTCTGGCTGCCCATATTTTTTTAGTTATAACAAAATTCTGTTACAATCTCCTCAAAAAATCCGCTACCAAAAATGAATGTTTTAACGGAGGTTTTTTTGACAATTTTTTCCAATTTTGTAACACTAAAAACCTATGATATAACCTCCACTACAGGGTATTTTTCTTATAGTGTTGGGAAGTTGAATGACACCCTAGAACCATCCTTGTGGATTCATAGCTCTGGCTCAAGGGAAACATCGCTATTGAGACTTGGAACAACAATGTCTATGGTTGGGTGGAACGTCCTTGGTTTTCAACCAGTTGGTGAATCATTTTGTTAAAGATAAGTGATCTATGTCATGGTTTCACTTACCTGTATATTTATTTCCATTGTGTATTAATTATTATATTTGATATTTGTGTTTATAATATGCATGCTTGCTGGTTATTTCTATGTATGGATTTATATTCATTTCTTTTACGCTGTAGCATGAATAATGATCTTTGCATGTGAATATTTCATGCCTATTTATTAATTAAAATTTATCATAATTCAAAATCAATTTAGAAGTGAGTTTTGAAGTAGAGTGGCCATCCTGTGGGTGGATGGGTATTTTACAGATTGTTATAAGAGTTGTTGGTTTACAATAATGGGCCTTCAAGGGATTTCTACATGCAGGGAAATAAGTTCTAGAAGTGAAATCAATTAATGGATTTTGAGAAACTTCATACATTGGGCCTTCAAGGGCCTCCTACATGCTAGGACAAAAGTTCTAGAAGTGAAATCAAATAATGGATTTTGAGAAACATCGGGGGGGTGAGTTTTTTTGTTTAAACCATGTATTTCACCCTTGTAAATCAGATCCAAGTTGATTCTCCATGTCCTGACCTTCCAATAATTTCCTCCATCATGATCAAAGAAACAAAAGTGATAGTTATGCCCAGAAAGAAAACCATCACTCAACAACTGTCGATTTGACCTCTATGTGGGTTTTCCAACATTGATCTACAATGGGAATTATTTCTCTATCCCACATGCATGGGGAAATGATTGACGAAAGGATTTATTAATGAAAGGGAAACTTACATTACTTTTTTGTAATAAAGAGAGAGATATGGAATCCTACACCAGGTGTAAACTTTTATTTCATGGGGTCCATCATACCGAAGATCGAGAGATCAGACTATTAATCTAGAGAAAAAACCACATTTTGGGGTTGAGACAATCTGGGCCTTTGATTCAGTGTGGCAAGATCATCCTAGTTGTCAGTTGGAGGATGAGGTCATTAGAGTATTCCAGAACTGGATTGTAATAGGACTCCGATGGGAGAATCTCTGAAGCAATGAGGATCATTGATCTATAGAGGTGTATAAAGGAGCTATATGGACTATTGGATGTAGAGGGGTCGTTGGAGTAGCCTTAGATTCCCGAGGTGGAGGGACTCCTATGGGGAGACTCCGAGAAGTGATCTAGATCGTAGATCAATGAATAGCCGATAAGTAATCTCAGTTGTTCATCAGAGGAGGGTCGTTGAAGTCTGATGGTCGTAGTAGCCTCAGATGCCTGAGGTGGAGGCACTCTAATAGGGAGACTTTGAGAAGTGATATGGATAGTAGATCGACGAATAGACGAGAAGTAATCTTAGTCGATCATCAGAGGAGAGATTTCAGTGGACTGGAGAGAGGATGTGTTAGCTGAGTTCGATGACAAGGGATTCCAAGGAGAGATTTGAGACATAGATCGACGGGTGAGCGAGATGCGATCTCAATTGTAGTTCTTTGTGGGTCCCACCTGAAAACCTAGTGTGAAAGGATAAGGTGGGTTTTAACCTCCTTGCAAGTAGATACTCCAAAGTAATCATATATGTTGATCTCTGACTCCGAGGGCCGTCAGATCGATCAGAGTGTGCATGATTGGAGTATGTATAGCAGAGTTGAATATGACTCTGATGGAGAAAAAATCTGTTGGCGGTGAAATAATCCAAGTGAATATGAGACATTTATTTTGGTGGCTTGATAGGAAAACAAGTTCAACGATTAGGATTAATCCTGATTTTGAGATCAACAATGCAGATTGTCACATAGGAAAAATTATTCCACAGTTTAAAAAAGAAAAAAGCAAGTCTAGATCCATTTTCTTATTTTGGCCATAACTAGCATAGATTAATTCAATTTTTTATGAAACTTATGGATTATGTCCTTAGGGAAAATATCTACAAAAATTCCAAGCAAGGTCATTGTCCATTTCTGCTTGGATTTGTCAGAAATTGTGAAATAATGGTTTTTAAAGATTTAGGTCTAGATCATTGGCAAAGGTCTAGGTTAAGTTGGAATTCATGGAGAGTGTATAAAGTAGACACAAAAATAATCCATGAGGGAGCTGAATCAATTCTAAGGGGATTGGAATGGGGGTGCTGAAATAGGCCAAAATCCACTATTTTGGGCCACTTTTTTGAGATTTTTGGAGGATGAAAAGTGACCCCAGATCACAAAAATGAAAATTTTTATTTACTCAATATTTTATACACTCATCAAGACAAAAAAAAATTGTTTAATGAAAATATTCCAAAAGTGCACAGATTGAGAGATACTCAGTTTTGCTAAAACTTTGAAGTCTGGAAAAAAGGGTGAAAAAGGGAAAAATGGTCATTTCCAGATTGCTATAGTTTTTGATTGGAGCATAAGATTGAACATATGAGAGTTGTTATGAATTTATTTTCATTGTAATTATTTATGTATCATATAAAAATTTCTCTAGTTCCTGATATATTTTCTTTTGCAGTTGACTGAAGTTGGCATTTCAATAAAATTACACCAATGGAGAAAATGCACAAATGGGGTAAAAGTGACTTTTTCAAAAAGCCATAACTTTCATCTCAGATATCGGATTGGGGCATGAGTGTTGTAGGAAAATCTCCCTGTGGACAGGTAGATCTCCTCTTGAGAGCTAGACTCTTAACTCTTAAGACAGAAGGTGCTTAACATGGACACTGACTTACTTTTAGATCTAGATAAACTAATGTGTGAGGAGGAAGGAGAAAAGAAGTACCTTTTTACTGGTGTTTGTCCCTACACAGTCTGAGTTGAGCTCCAATCTTAAACTCGATAAACCCTGTAGACAAACAAAGATACAACCAGCTTCCTACTCTACTGAGATTAGCTCGAAACAGATCTATCTATTAGGAACAAGTTCATGTGAGATCAAACATAGACTTGAAAGGAACAGGCCAAGCATATTATATTAATGAGAACAAAAATGAAGAAAACTTACAACCATAGATGTGAGTGCAACAGCTTCATCAAGTTCCCCTTGTCCAAACCCTTGCTTAAATAGTCCACACACAGAATGTTGATGCTCTAAATGACATACCACTCATGAGATCATAAGTTTGGTATAATTCTCAATCTCCCTTCCCCCTCCTCCATGGAAATCCCTCATTATATAAGATTTGGAGGATTAACCACCATGGAGAGGATCTCTCATCAGATCCACTAAGAAAGGGATCTCTAAGATATTTAGGGAGAAAATATCTCCTGAGGATTTTGGGGAGGAAATATCTCTCAAGGATTTTAAGGAGGAAATATTTCAACCATCCATGAGATCCTCCACCTTCCCTAAAAAATAGGAAACCAAATCTGAGGTGGATTCTCACACTTAATTACTTTCTTTTTCATGAATATTAATAATAATTCACGTGCACTTGATTCTCACACTTAATCCATTCCTTTTCCATGAATATTAATAATAATTCATGTGTACTTGGTATTTCTGCCTCCATGTAATATATATCCCTCCTCCACATTGAACAGGGATTGTGACATAAGTTATTCCATGGTGCCAAGGTGTATGCGACACTTATATGACACTTTACGACACTTTGGGCGAGGTACCTAGGTGTGCAAATTTCATTTGTAACAGAATGCCCCTTAAAGTGTGAGGTCATAAGAGAGAATGATGGCTGAAACACTTTACAAATATTTAAAGAAAGGGTGTAGACGTAGAGAACTTGATAGAATTTGCACACAAACATCCAAAAAATATTATGACATGTTTCAAAACCCAAGGCAGGCATACCAATGCTTGAGTGATAAAGACTTGCAAGATATGGCCACCATAAAATACACTATGGATCCATATTATATTGATAAAAGGTATAGCCACCGAAGATACACTATGGATATATACTCCCATGACCTGAACCAATCATAGCCATGAATAATACACAGTGGATCTACAAGATGACAAGACATAGCCACGACCAATACAAAGTGGATCTATGTAACAATATATGTGTCATTGTTCAAAAGAAACTCCTTCACAACCTAGGAAAAGTACATATAAGAGTGATGACTCAACCCAGGGTCTTCTTATTAATCCTGATGTAGTACGAATCTAACCATGTGAATAGATGTCCTGATGTCGAACATGGCGTAAACCATTTGATTACCGATCAATGATGTAAATCGTTAACAAGCGCAAGGGAGATCATCATTGATGTCAATGATTCCCAACGTACTCTAGTACATTCCAACGAATTTGAATGAATGAGATGAAGTAAAAAATATGTGGAATCATCTAATCAGAGGTCAATGATGTTAACCCACTGTCAGACATGAGGAGGCCTGCCATTAAGGCATGCAGGTCCCAAGGTACTAACTAGTTTCTAGGTCTAATCCCTGGATAATGTGTTGAAGTCGATAGGAATAGACTCGTCGAAGGAGGGCCTTAATGTATCCCCCATCAACGACACCAAACAGACACAGAGATGTAATTGGCAGATCAAATGAACATGGACTGACATGGGTATTGAGACAAGATATTTGTGATGGTTGACTCTCGAGGCAGATACTTCCCTTGAACACTAAGGCACAACAGCAGAAACATGACATGGACCAAAACACGATGATGCAGTGGATACTGTGACTTTCGTCAAGTGACCCAAAGGAGTAAGAAAAACTCAGAGGATTGGTTCAGTGCAGAGTTTCAGTGGATTAATATGTGCACAAAGACAAAGTTCCATGTTCAAGGCTGAATCTAAGAGTTACTGGTAATGTTCTCAAAAACTGCTTGGCTTGCTTCCTTCAATTTTTCCCCCATCTAGATAGACGAGTACCTCTTTTTAATTTAATGAGCTCGAGGAGGGTAACACATGCTTGATATAACTCACCTTCGGTAAGTTCCTCTTCCTTTGTTTAACGAACTGGAAGAAGTAAGGGTTCGATTCCATATGGGTCTGTCGATGTTTGTTTAACGAGTCCAAAGATAGAAAACTCGAAGGTTTTTCATGATTATAAAGTCTGGAAAAACACTTAAAAGAGAACTCTCTCAGTTCCTTTTTTGTAAAGTAGTCTGATGAGACCGAAAAAGAGATAAAATATCACTCAACAGACATTTTCTTCAAATACTTTAACGAACGTGAAGAGAACAAGGTCGCTCGGAAATCTTTTCATGTTTAGAGAGTCTAAAAATAACTTAAAGATGACTCCAATGTTGTCCTTTTTTGTAATGTTAGTCTCGCAAGGCCGAAAAAGAGATAAATTATCACTCAAAAGATGCCCTTTCAAACATTTTAACGAGTGGGAAAGGAAGCAAGATCACTCAGCAATATTTTCATGTTTAGAGATTCTAAAAAGAGCTTAAAGAAGACTCCAGGGGGTTCCTTTTTCATGTATCCATACAGGTCCGAAAAAGAGATAAAAGTTTACCCAGTTGCATTCTCATGTATTTACGAGCACGAGAAAGAAAAAATACTAAGCTCGGTATGCCCCCAGCTTGAAATCTAGTGGTTTGACTCCAGAATGATCATCAAAGGCTAGAGACATGCCCCCCAAGCTTCAATTCATTCACCGACTTTGAGGTTGTCACCAATTTCTCTAGTAGATGAGAAAAAGGAGAAGGGTGGATGAAAAGAAGGTTCAAGAGAGGTGACTATTTCATTTTTTAATGAGCTTGACACAAGAAAGGAACTATGCTCAGGGTTCTGGGTTCAATCCCCAGATTGTTGTTTCATTTTTTAACAAGCTTGCTACAAAGACGAAAACTATGCTCAAGGCCTCTGTTTCATTTTTTAACGAGCTTGCCACAGAGAAGAGAAACTATGCTCATGGATTCTTCTTGATCATGGCTTCCAAGAGGATAATTCTCTGGAAGGACACCATGTCAAGGGACAAAACTTGGTCATGGCTTCCAAGAGATCTTCATTGGATGGAAGATAATCACTCTGGAAGGAACATATGTCGAGGGTCGCAACAGGGGTAAGGAGATCAGGTTCTGAGAGCCCTATCGAAGAAATCACCATGTCAACTACCGGATCCAAATCATCGAAAGTCGAAGGTATGGGAGACAATAGAAAATCAACATCAGGAGGGGAGATAGACTGTATATCTACTCGAATTTCTTCACAAGGGGGGAGAAAAGAGGATCGATGATGGTTATCATCCTGAGATAGCTCGTCAATGCTCAACATTTCCATGATAGATTCATCCGAGGGAAAATTGGGGAAATGTAATCGATCGCAGATGGAAAGGAACTCAATTGTGATTGCATCGAGGAAACGTCAGGCACCAATAGATGTTGGTCATCCAACGAGGGAGGAGTGGATTGGATATAAACATATGATGTTTCGGCTAGATTAAGTGACACAGTGTCACCTAGTGCATCGAATTCCAACATACTAGGTACAATCCAAGAGTCAGATGATTCCAAATATTGATATGTCATGGTCGAAATCATATCGACAATGGAAATATGATGTGTAGTTGGTGGAAGTGGTGTAGGGAAGGTACCCATGAGGCTAGAATCATTCAGTAAGCCAACACCAACACTTTCATACATGATCTTGTGGTCTCCCAAGAAAGGAATATTGTTGGTAGCAGGAGCGCTAGCATCAGTCGTGCATAAATCCAACTGATCAACAGTGACAATTTTACCCTGATGAGGAAATTGTACACATCGAAACATCGACGAGGCAACGACAATCATAGCATAAAACCAACTTCTTCCAAGTAACAAGTTGTAATCGAGGGGAGCATCGACCATCTCGACATCAACAGTAACAGTTTTTCCACCTAATTGAATGGGCAGGGACTGTAAAATCCCATGGGGATGAAAACCTCACCCATCGAAGGCGCGTAACATCGTTGGGGATTTGTTAAGTGTGGGTGATTTCAAACCTTTCCAACATGCCAAATACATGACACAAGTCGAGGCTCCCTCATCCAAAATAGTTCAGTGTATTTGTTGATTGTGAACAACAACATCAACTTGGAAAGCAAGTTGGTGGGAGATTCGAGACACATAATTGTCTAGGTTAAACATGATATGGTTGGACAAGTCAGGATCAACAATGCCAATAGAGTCCAAGAGTGTTCTACGTTGACTAGGGCAGTGTTGTAGAACTTCTAACGCAGACATAACACATGGTGCTTGAGCCAAATCTTCAACAATGTTGTAGTTCTGGGCGGCACGTGAACTCAGATTAAAGGTAGCTTTACGTATAGTGCTCTTAGGAGGGCGTAAGATAGATTTGAACACAGGTTTCTCAATCTGAAGTGGTCCAGATGGAGGATTAACTGATGGAAGGCTAACGGAGGACAATGATGGATCCGGTAAAGTACCGGTACCATTAGTGGATTTTCCTTTGTCAGGGTTACTTGGTGTGTCATATGTCTTAGAGAGAGTGTTCAAATTAATCCCATTCAACATATAAATATGTGCACTTGATGAGGCCTCATCATTAGGATGGCTAGAACATCCCCCAAGAGAGGGGGTTTGAGAAACCATGGATTGTTGCTGTGGAAAAGGTTGAGTAAGCACAGTGGGTTGTGACTTTCCTTGGAAAATTTTTGCCACTTCATTACGAAGTGGACAGTCTCGAGTGTAGTGATCATCACCACAAATGATACATGGGAATTTCAGTTTCCCTTGTGGTTGTTTTTCGGTAGCAGGTGTTTGAGCTTGATTTTTTGGTTGTTCATTGTTATTTTTTGATTTATTCTTTGTCTTGTTCTTACCTATGGATTGTTGTGAAAGGACAGATTGAACTGCATTCACCTCAGAGATCTGAGTTTGGGGGGAGGTAGAGGAGAGTGTGAGCGATTGGGAAGTAGATTGAGTTTTGATGGAACTGATAACACCATCCGCATGAGATGAGGATGACGGTTTAGATGGATCAGTATTAGCTCGAGCAACATTCAGAAGAAAATCATACAAAGTACCAGATTGTGAATAAACCAAATCTAAGTACTGAGCCCGACCAATGGCTTGTTCTTCTGTGACCGCACCACCCATAGCGACATCGTGAGAGATCAGGGGTAAAAGTGTTAGTAAACCATTCCGCCAATAATATGTCAGGAATGATTACCTTGATCATCATTCATTGTCGCCTCCACTCATGAATATGGTCAGAGATATGCACAGAGTTAGTTTGACGAAGGGAGGTCAAGAGTTCAGTACCCGTTTCGTATCGAATAGGTAGTTGAAATTGCGTGAGGAAAGACATGGAAAGGGAATCAAAATTATGAAAAGAAGACATGGTAGTTCAATATACCACTTTGTTGCCGAGCCTGTAAGTGTTCGCTGGAAAAGACACAAACGTATAGAATCATCCATGAGGGAGTTTGATGAACACCACAAATGGAAAGTCATCACATGGTTGTTTGGATCTTCACCAGGTTTTTCGTCAAATTTTGGAATATCAGAAGGAAGTTTAGCTGGAATGAATGGACAAACTGGTGAATGAAAAATAGGATCATTAGTTAACCGAGACAAGTCTGGGAGATCCAGAGTCACAAGGAAAGGCAGTTGTCGGTTAATTTGCGGATGATACTGGTGCGGCATAGGAACACCAGTAGGACCATAAAATGGGTTAGGTAGATAGTTGTAACCAGTAGGTCCTCCTACATATGGTTGTTGTTGGCCAGGATAAGCAGGATTCGATGATGGATGAGAAACATTTGCACAACCTGGTGGGTTCTGAGCATTATAGGTCGGGTGATTTGCTTGCCCATGAGAAGGATAAACATTTTTCCCTTAAGGATGGTAAGGAGTAGATCCCATATGCAGATACACATTAGACCCATGAGGAGGATAAGACTGTGGTCCCGAAGAACTCCAGGTGGTGTTTGGGATGCCACCCGGATAATGTTGTCCGTAAGATGTTCCAGAAGGAACAAGATTTGATACTCCTCCTAGTGGATTATGAGATGAGTTCCCCCCAATGTGGGGTTGAATAAAAGTGCCTCATGAAGATACTCCCTAGGATTTTGAATGGTTTCTAACAAATGAAGGTTTCCCCCCTACCAGCGGTGGATTTACGACTGGTGTATGACTGGAAAATGGAGGTTTCCCTCTAGGAGGAGCATGAAAAGGGGGTTGTCCCCCGGGAGGGGTAGGCCTGCCATAGAATGGTAGTCCTCCAGGAGGGAAAGGTTCATTAGATGGTGGTTTCCCTCCAATCAGTTGTGTTTGGTCAGCAGGGGTATGCATTCTCTGGTGAAAAGATGTCCCAGCAGGATCGCGTGGAACATGTGGAGATGTAGAGTAAAAGCTTGTAGAAACTGGGGTAGGGATTGAAGTTCTTTGGAGATGAGTAGAGGTGATGATTCCAGCATTAGGATGGACTTGTGCTGGCATAACAGTAGGGTTAATAACCTAATCGACTGCATGATCCATGGTTTGACCGGATGGTCTTGTTTCACTAGGAGGGTCAAGAGGATGAAAGGGTTGTCGAAAGGATTTGAAATGTTCATAGAGATCGTGTCCCGATGAAGTCCTCCATACAGAATGAGCAGGTGTGGGATTGGTATCTACTGCAGTGCTAGGACGAACAGGAGTCCTAAACTCATCACCAAAGATTGGTTATGTGGATCCCATATATGTTTCGGTAAAATTTCTCTCCGGTAATCGTGCGACCTCTTCATCTATGATGTTCCCAAGGGAGTCTAAATGAATCAAAAGTGGTTTGAGAGGGGTTATCGACATAGATGTAGTGTGAGTAATGGGGTTTTCAACCATGACCAAAGTGCCTTCTAAGTTATCTAACAGAGGAGCAATAACACTTCCAGCATCGGACTGATTTTATACCTCTCTATGGTAGTTGTCTTATGGAGGGTTAGGAGGTAAGGGTTGATAGCCTTCCGGAGGTAGCCCTTGCATCCTACATGATTGGAAAAGACCTTTATCATATACAGGCTCAATTTGGGAGAATAACAGAACACACTGAAAATCTAGGGCCAACTAACAAAAAGAAACAACATATGCTAATAAAATCTAGGAATCAACCAAGCAAACAAAACTTCTCTCGATGATCGTACTAGTTGGTGATGAAATCCAACATCACGTGATCAAGTTGAGAAGGGGCTAGGGTATGGTGGAATAGTTACAATGGAGACCTGCTTAACGGACTTTCACCTTGGTGCAAGCTTCCACGCAATAATTGTGGATTTACCCTCCAAGGAGCCCAAGTGAGTTTGACTAATGTCTATTCCAGGTACAGTGAGACTTCCCTTCACCATCACCTTTTGTAAGTACCTAAATATTATGGTAACTAAAGACACCAATTCGTAGTGAGTCCCTGGGTGGGTACAGTCAACAGTCCGATCCGGAAATGTATGGGCATGATAACAAGTCTGAAATCAACCCGAGAGGATCCCACACATAATCGTGGGTATACCTTCAAGTGACCCCCAATATACGATCCGACCACTACAAATAGTTGAACCACGGAAAGATAATCTCCATAATTCACCCGAATGCGACCTCGTGTGTAACCCCTATGTAAGAGGGGGATCCCAGAAAACCTATACGAAAATTGGATTTGACTCTCCCTAGCTTGGGATGCTAATGTTTGTTTTGAAAACTTTGGAGAGTTGTACTCACAGCCTAATCCAAAGTGCTAACCCTAGTCTACTATTGGTGGAAGACCCTAAAAACAAAAAATGTTCTAGATAATTTTTAATTAGCGTTTGTTCTATAGTTGTTCTTTACTCAAAGGGTGTATGAAAGGTAAACTGATGGAATGATGACTCAATTCCCAAAAAGATGCATAAAAGATTATAAGAAATCATTTCTTTTCAATGAATTCCTATTTAAGGGAAAGAGAAAGAATCGTTTTCACTATCAAACACTAATATGGAATGTCCTCAATCAATTTGTTCTCAATCGGATTCAATGTAATGATGAAACATTTTAGAAATGCCTTCTAATATGCAAACCAATCACTAAGATGTATATTTGTTGTTTGTATGTGAATGATGATTAATTCAATGCAAAACTTCTCCTTCCAATTACCCTTTCAGATCAAGGATAATTCAAACAAGCATAAGCAGATCTTGTGCAAACAACACACCCTCTTGCTATCATTGAAACAAGAAGCAAAAAGAAAACAAAAGATATTAAAGAAAATCAAAAAAATCTCAAACAAAATAAAGATTCTAAGAAAAATAATCACAAAGAACCAAATGAGATGATTCACATATTTCTAATGCCCTTCACCAGAGTTCCCGCTCAGTCAGATAAGAGAGAAGAAAGCAGTGGATTGATTCTAAGTTCTCAACAGTAGAAAAACTCAAAAATAAGGAAGAAGGTCACAAAATCTGAAAAACAAAGTGCCTATTTCTCATCAAGGAGAGTGTCAAAGGTCAATAGGAAGAAGCATTGAAGCACAAAGAAGTTGAGCAAGGGAAAAAGTAGAGACTGGACTGCAAAAAAGACAATTCTAGAAAGTTTTTTGCAGAGGAAAGGTTGACGCTCTGGTGTAAGGGGCACCAGAGCATCATAACGCTTTGTCTAAGACCAAGGGGGAGTGTTAGCGCTCTGCTAACATAGGCAAGGGAGCGTCAGGCTTCCACAGCTCAAAATATTGTCAAAAAAACCAAAAACTCAATCAAACTTTGGCAATCCAGATGAATGTGATGGAATAAGAATTCAATCATCATATGAAATCAAATATATGGGGTGAAAAAGGTCTAAAAAGAACAAAGGGTAAGACAAGGTCTGTGAGGAAAACCAAAAATGAAAGTTTTGATTTGATCCCCTATGGAGTCGTCAATTTTTGTTGTAGGAAAATCTCCCTGCGGACAAGTAAATCTCCTATTAAGAGGTAGACTCTTAACTCTTACGACAGAAGGTGATTAACATGGACACTGACTTCCTTTTATATCTAGATAAACTAATGTGTGAGGAGGAAGGAAAAAAGAAGTACCTTTTTACCGGTGTTTGTCCCTGCATAGTCTGAGTTGAGCTCCAATCTTAAACTCCTTGATAAACCCTGTAGACAAACAAAGATACAACCAGCTTCCTACTCTACTGAGATTAGCTTGAAACGGATCTATCTATTAGGGACAAGTTCATGTGAGATCAAACACAGACTTGAAAGAAACAGGACAAGCATATTATATTAATGAGAACAACAATGAAGAAAACTTACAACCATAGATGTGAGTGCAGCAACTTCATTAAGTCCCCCTTGTCCAAACCCTTGCTTAAATATTCCACACATAGAATGTTGATGCTCCAAATGACATACCACTCATGAGATCATAAGTTTGGTATAATTCTCAATCTCCCTTCCCCCTCCTCCATGGAAATCCCTCATTATATAAGATTTGGAGACTTAACCACCATGGAGAGAATCTCTCATCAGATCCACTAAGAAAGGGATCTCTAAGATATTTAGGGAGAAAATATCTCTTAAGGATTTTGGGGAGGAA
>SNQJ01S0084685.1:2399-13085 GCA_010110895.2 Picea sitchensis | reverse complement strand
CTACACAAGGGGAAATCTTGGGTGATCCTAGGGGGAAATGAGATGAAAAGTGAGGTTTTGGAAGATCATTCCCCTATAGGTCAAACTATTAAGTGGAAAATGGCTTGGGAACAAGTCTCGGAGATGGTTAATGGTTTTCGAGTGCTTGAGTACCCACGGAAGATAGTTGTATCTGCCCGAGACCCAAGAAGAGAAAAGTATACAAGCTCAAAGATTAAGTGGACACGGAAGTTAAGATTGTTGTCCCAAACTACAGTAGTAAACAAGAGTATATATCAACAAGGAATAAAGCTAATTATTGTGTATTTAACCACTCATAGCATCAAATATTTATTGAGAAATAAAGCATAAAACAAGTAGATTAGTTCCCAATACTTTAGCACTAACTTTAGTGGTATTAGAGGGTTGTTGTATGAAGTTTTCATAGTGTGTTTGTAACAACCAAGTGGTTGTAGAAAATATTTTCTATAAGAACAAGTTTCAACCACGAGAACAAGCAAGTACTTCGACCAAAATTTTACCAATTAGCATTAGAATGATAGTAATGGCTCACTAGAAAATTTCCACACCGGTACATTTGGGTAAATTTTCGACGGTGTGTTCGTAGAAATTGCCACTTTATATTCTCAGAAAATGATAAACATTGGACCCCCTCAAACATCGTTTCACGTGACGTTGATTTTCTGACGACGCAGATATCGTCTTTGTTGCCACATTTCATGTAGACATGTGTTGTCTCAGACTTCACTGTCCAAGCCCACTATGGACGCCACTATAGCGACACTGGTACATCTCACATGTGATGCTAAAGACTGTCGGTATTTCGATGTGTATGTTATATCAGAGATGTCTCACTTGCGACATTGACCCCATGACAACGACACTAGGAACGTTGGATGGTCGACGGAAGGTAACGTCAGTCTTTAGACGTGTATGTTATATCAATGATGTTCACCAGTGACATTGAAGCCATGACATCGACGCTAGGGATGTCGAAAAACCGATGGGCGATAACTTCAGTCTTCAAATTTGTATGTTATATCAGTGTCGTCTCACCTACGATGTTGACGCCATGACAACGACGCTAGGGATGTCGGAAGACCGACATAAGGTAACATTGGTCTTCAAATGTGTATGATATATCAATGACATCTCACCTACGACGTTTATGCTATGGAAACGATGCTAGATACGTCGGAAGACCGACAACCTGTAGGTGTTTTAAAAAACAAACAAACAAACAAAACGATATCAAAGAGGCGACAAAGCATGACATTTGAAAATTTCCTCCAATCTAGAATACAAGGTTCCATAATGGCTCTAAATATGAATACTTTATAGAAATAAATATCCAAGTGAAGTATGTCCAAGTATATCACTAGATCTGTATTTGACTTCTCCATTGTCCTCATACCCTTGTAACAAAACATCCCATTAACACAATTTAACAAAATAATAAAATCTAAAACAAAGTAATTTAACAAATCAATGAGTGAATAAGGAAGGAGAATGAAGATAATACCTTGCAACCATACTAGCTTAAAAGTTAATAATAACATTCAATAATCAATATGAGATCTCAAGCTTATGATCATCGATGGACATTGATTGAACTTCCTTTGAGTTAATATCTTAGTTCCCCTCCACATATAATACATAATGGTGCTAACAACATTATAGAATCTAGTAAATTAAAAGATCGACATATGAAAAGATTACTCACTAAATCCATTTCTTTCCCACTCTCTCAAAGTCATGAAGATTCTTCTCCCATATGTTTGATGATACAACAAACTAATCTAGCTTAGGTCATTACAAATGAAAAGTAAGAAAACAACACAGGCTCAAGAAATGAAGGAAATAAAGTTTAAAAACCTTTGAGAAGATGCATGTAGTTCAATGTAATAATGTTTCATCAGCAAGCATTCCTTAACAATATCTTGGAAACTGTTAAAAAAAGAACTAGAAGGATTAAGAGATTTGAGACTTGAAACACATCATTCAAGCACTAGAAATGGTAACATATCCAAGCTATATCATCCCAGAAAAGAAACACATTTCTCAGGGAGGCTATGAGCCAAAAAATGAAAGAAATGATTAACCCACTCCATAATAAATCAAAAGAGAACAATAAGCAACCGCTTGAGTTTGCAATGAATCCAACAGATATCCAAGAAAGATGTTGATATGTTTTTTTATTATGCCAATGGATTATGAAGGCTAATGCATGATTCTTAAAGAAAAACTCGTTTTCTCTCACCAAAATCAATTTCTAGAGATGTATATGATTACGACATGCTTCCTTGGTTATCAACAATGCTTCACCACATCTGAAAAACAAACTACAAGTAAATAAGCTAGAGAAAGAAATAATGGGCAACGAAGAATGCAGAAAGACGTTAAGGAGAGAAATGCATTTCCTCTTAAAAATAAAGAAGGAAAATGCATGCCAAAGCATGAAATTCCCTCCCAAACAATGAGTTTTATCCTTGGAAGGATAAATTTAGTAAAATGAATGCATAACTATTGTTTGGAGGATAAAATTCACTAGTTATTTCCTTTCCCATTCACCCCAGTGCATACAACAATCTCTTTTGGCTTGTTGGGTGTTTTCCTTCCTTCGATATGGTCTAGTGAAGTCTTAGAGAATAAAATTTGCAATGTCCCCTTGTGTAAGGAACAAGCTTGGTTACCCCAACAATTCATTCTCTCTCTTAATATATTTTAGTCCATTCGATGGTGTCTAGTGAAGTTTGAATAGACAAAAACACATTATTGGTTTAATAAGGGTGAAACTTTTCTTATCTACTAGTGCACACTCCCTCTTTATGCATAATCATCCCTCAATTGGGTCCATCAAGGTACAATAGCCTAAAATTCATAGTTGGTCTTTCCAAGTAGCATCTCTACCTTCTTTGGTAGTGAAAATTACTTGTTTTTGGCCTTCAACGAGGTTCGGTGGGGTCTACATCAACAAAATGCATGGCTTCTCTCTAGGGAGTGTTCCTTCCTCTAGTAATTTTCACTAGCTTCTCTCTCCCAACTAGTGTTGCACATCCTCTAGTAGTGTATTTCTATTCCCATATATTTTCCACCTCCATGTTGAGTCTAGGGAAGGATTGAGAATGGATGTTATCTATTGGTTACCTTTCTTTTCTACCAAAGACTTTTTCCAAATGTGTGTAAGTTCTAGGAACCATTTCACTTTGTTGTGGGGTCTCATTGGGGCACTAAGTGATAGCTAGGTGAAATATAAGTGTATCCACACATTCGTCTTACTCAATTTCATACAAATTGACTAGATACATGGTCTATCTAGTTTCCCATTTATAAATGTTAAAATGATTTTAAAACATGACAAAATTTTAATTAAATGACATGTTTTGACCCTGGGAACCCATCATGGGTTTGTGTGAATATTTGTGCATCTTGGGCTGTGAGGAGTTAAATGCAGAATATATTACATATGAAATGACTACCTACAATGCCTAATTGGTTCTTGGACCAAGGATTCTCAATTTATTAGTGATATGACAAGAAATTAATTAAAAGTAGGATTTTACAGAAAAAGCATTATAAGGGTTAGCGAATTCTAAAAGCATTTGAACACATAATGAATCACATTGGAAGAATATATTCATTTTAAGGTGATAAAAATCAATGATTCCCTTCCCTTGACATTTTCATCAGTGTATACGAGGCTTTTAGCATGGATAAAACCTTTTACATAAATGTGTTTTTCCTTATGAAACAATGATGAATTTTTTAGTGTAGTGTAAATGATCTGCAAACAAATCGAAAGGAATCTCCACACACAACTCAAATTCCCCTGTTTTTAACTCTTCTCATTCTCATGAAACTCCTTTATTTCCTATTGCATGTGAACAACTTCACAATTAAAAAAATGTGAGCACATCAATTGGCATCAAGCATTGACTTATAGTTTCTCATATGGGGTAACCAATGAAACTTGATAATAAGTGTAAAGATGGTATCTATGCATTGAAATTTATCTTCATGCATGTGATAATCAATCCAATTTAATGATAGGTACACCAACAACTAGTGATGAAGAACTTAATAGTAGGGATAGTATTAACATGTGAAGGCACAAAGTGTTTGTTTGCAATGTAGGCTTATGTGTTCTTTGATTTCCATGATTTATATTATTAATTGTAAGACTATTATCACTTCATGAACACCATTACCATGCCACTAATGTGAAACACTTGAGGATCCTCCATAGCCAATGAAAGTCAATCCCCACAACAAATTACCAGTGCATAAGACACTTAGTAAAATCCTCTTGAGTAAATAGGTTTGAAATCATCTATTCTAATCAAGACAAAAGGCATCAAAACACTTAAGAGATCATTAATTTGGGATAATCATCCAATGAAGCTAACAACAGGATTTTATAATTTAGTATCCATCAGGTTCCAAATGCCAACAAAACATCGATCAAAACAAGCACACTCCATAGTTTCCCATGTTTATTAGAATACATGGTTCCCTTGAAATGTGTATATCAATCCCACACAAGATTGGAGTGCATATTCAATATTTGAAATGTTAAATAAGTGCATGATAGATTTATCAATATCTCATTCATTAGAGGGCTCTCATCATCTTCAATTCATATTCCCCACAAACTCTTAGTTACTAGCCTTGAAACTCATGACACCTATAATGGAAGAAGGGTGTCATGAAACCTAAAACCAAATTATTTATTATTTTTGGAAATTGGGGGAAGAAAGTAATAAAACACAAACAACAAGTTGTTTGCACTTAACTAGACCCAAAAAAATAATCCTAAAGTGATCCATAAATCAATTTGAGAAAACTTGTAGAAGTTGATCAAATGAAAGTCCTTTATTTTATGGCTCAAAACATATCACTAATAAATTTTTGTATCCATAAGATGACTAAAAGGTAAAAATGAACTATGGGAACAGATGTAGCCAGAGACAAATGAAAGAACAAACATAGAGGAATATGATCTTATTAGTATGGATGGTAACAATACATGCTCCATGATCTAGAAAAAATGCCTAGAAAAAAGGAGCCATAGTACAACAACACTATTTATGGAAATTTTTTCTTAGTTCATTTGGCCTTATACTAGGAGGACCCCTAGTAGTAGACGCATGAACTAACGCTTCATCAATCCCTACTCAGGAAGCCAAGTTTTATTCCACTCAATATAAATGGACGATTATCTACCATTACTGGATGCAAAGTGAGAACATGACAAGTACTAAAAAGATGATATATCTCAATAAATTATCACATAGCAAACCATTCATTAATAAATAATCACATAACAATTCATAAACGTGCATTATAGCAGGAGTTGATGGCTCTATAAACTATGTTGAAAGGAGCAATCACATGTGATGGTAGTGACCTGCGGTTAAGAATGGTTGACCCCGCGTGTTTATCTTCATTTGTATGACCCTCTGTTTGTCTTGAGATTCCCTCACTTGACGAAGAAATATCTTAAAGTACACGAAATCATTCAACCTCTATAAATATCTACAAAATCAATAAAAGTCATATTTGCTTTATTATTTGGCTCTAAGATGTATTTTTATGAGAGTGTCAAAACATACCTAAATGTGCTCCTCTTGGTTTAGAGAATAATTTATTAGAGCCCATGAGCGTCTAATATTTGATCAAACCGCCTCCCTTGATTTGAAGTAGCAACAACGAAATCATGACTTTGTTTGTTGACTTTGTTGGATCAAAGGAGGTTTACTCAGATGCTTGACTCAATAGAATTATTCTCTATTAAGACAAGGCCGACCACTTGAAGGTGGAAGCTCTTATGGCCTCCCACTGTCACATCACTCTCAATTCCCCAATACCTAACATATGTCTATTGAAATATTTACAGCAAAACAAACATATATACATACCAATATTCACAAACGTTTACAATGAAATAAAATGTTTCCTTGATCCATTTGGAATGATCACTCGAATTAGCTAAGGAAAGTGGCACAATTTCCATAACATCATACACTACACTAAATTACTTCACATATAAAACTAGAGAATGGAAATTGATGTGAAAAGAGGATTTATTATATTCCATCATATGGCTTGGTTGGAGTATTAAAATGCACCTATAAACATCATAGAACTCATCCCACTTTGATATATAAGTGAAAACGTGTTATTTCTCCAATATTTAATCATAAACTCACTCAAAACACTAAAATTAATGCTTTGGAAAATAATAGGTCTAAACTCATATGTAATCTTGAAAATGGTCTTAATGTAAGGCTGTGGGAAAGCAAACTATGGTGAAAACTAAAGTAAAAGGTTGGTAAAAGAATGGAATTTTGGCGACCAAACAAGTACAAAAAAAGTATTTCATAGAAAACGAATTTTATAAATAGTTATTAAAAATTGTATATCATTATTTAGTTTTAGCCGACCTCTTCTTCTTAGCTCTAAAATTCATAAGTATTTCATCAATATCTGTCTTCGCTCTCTAGGTGCTCTTCAAAATCTAATTATGATTGTGTCCTCTCCTTGTGAGCATGCTACAATCCGCGAGAGGGGTACTCAGGTGTGGATGCCACTATGATGGGCATCACCTACAAAGAAAAATACAAAATTTAGATGAATTAGAGTTTTTTAAATATCATTGTGAACTAGTTGTTACACCTTCAAAAAACACCGCAATGTCATTATTTACCTAGAGCACTGGTCGACACCATTGGAAAGGTTTCCCCCACGTGCTCCTCTTCAAGCTGTACAACCCTCAGAATTACAACATTCTCTTCCACCCATTAAGACCAAAAATTTATAAGGACAATCATAAATGTGTAAAGTGAAAAAATACAAAATTTCAGAAATGTACAACTATGAAATTATCAAGTATATGATTAAAATACATCCATGTGCGCCAGCATGTGTGTCTTGTTAAGCTTTCCTTGGTAGGGTTGCACCCGAGTGGAATGGGAATGCATGGGAGAACCATCTTACGGTTGCAAACAGCTATCAGCATAACGCTCTCAAGCCCTCTTTGGGTTGGTTGGCCGATTGATGCTCCCTAATTAAAAAGTTGTAACATTAAATTTGCTCGATGATATCCAAACATGATTATATTATATTAATAATAAAGGTTAGTGTGGATTGAATTTTTTACCTTGTCCTGCAAAGTGGTTCTTAGTAACTACCAAGTTTTTTAGGTGTTCAACTACAACTTTATAGTCATACTTGTAATGAATATGGAGGTCTTCCTCCACGGTTTCAATACCAAACTCATCGCAATTGCATAGAGTGGTATTTTTTGTCTTATTAGTACGCAATGATACCTAAAGGTTTGAAGAATACAAATAAGATGGCTGCAATTCATGGTACCACAACTTCAAGTAGTTGCCACAGCCTAACTTTGTGACACATTTGGAAAGTCTTTCTTTTGTTTCCTTTTTTTTTTTTTTTTTTTTTTTTTTACTTATTTTCAATTATGTTAATATATTCCACAATTTTATTTACATCTAATAATAATTGAAGGTATTGAATTGAAATTGTAATTTACCTTCTAGGACCAAAGGGTGTTTTTCCTTCATCTGTCAATTTCTTCTGCTTTTGTGTACTCAGTGAGGGCCTTCCACTCCCTCTAGAATCATCAGCCAGGAGGGCGGCTCATACCTATCGTTTTGTTTCAAGTGCTTCCTATTAGTTTTTTGCTTATATTTTAAACATTGGCCGGTAGCAGTGGTCAAGGTCTTAGTAAATGTGTCTACGCAAAAGGCTTTCAAGATAATCCATCAATTCTTTGTTGGGGTTGGAATTATGGGAATTCTACCTCTCCCGTATGGTGGGCCCAAAATCAACAATGCCTTATTCTCCAAGGACTTATAACATCGTTGTTTACATGCAAAATATTATATGATTATTAATTTAAAACAATAATTTAGATATTTATATTTATTTTTTTTTTTTATTTTATAAAAATGAAAATTTAAAAATTACATGGGACTTTAACGCTTTAATGGAAGCCCTTCCTGGTTGACCATAAATGCCCATAAGGGTCCAGAGTACACTAGTCCGTGTCTTTTGGGAAGAATAAACCATGTAGTTTGGCCAAATCCTTCGACCTCATCTCGAGTCACCACCTCGAGGCCTACCTATGTGAGGAGAATTGGCTTCCTAGGGAGCGCAATGGCCATGACTCACACTTCAATTGTGGAAGGTGGAGATCTGAATAACTACGATCCTTACGGTTTGATGAGGGCACATTATTAGGGGACATACAATGGCGTCTTTGCAAGCATGCACTACTACATTTACCATGCGTAATAGAGTTGGGGATCCAAAATCTCTATATAAAGAAGAAAACATTTTTTAAGTTTTAGATAATGTAAAGTTAAAATCAAGCTTTCATAATTGATATTATGACATAAAAATAAAACCACTTGAGAGTATGGTTATTACCTTATATGTGTTAAGTTGTGACATAAGGAGATGAATCTTTTATAGGACGTCAGGAGTTTGATCTAGGATATTTAACAAGTGAGCTAGTTCCTTGTTTGCTTTATTGATATTTTTATTAATTAAAAGCATAGGGTCAGGGGATTCATACATATCCCTTTAGATCAAAACAAAATCATCGTAACATCATTTACTTGACTACATATTCAACAAGCTTAAATGATAATTTTAATTGTAAAACAAATAAAATAACAGTATGAACCACGATAAAATGCACATTAAATGCAATTCAAAAATTATTGTCCATTTACGATTACGGGGCGCTTTTGATTCCACCCGTTAACCTACCACATTATAGCGGTAAGAATTTAGAGATGGAGTGATCCCATGAGAAGTAAATTCAAATGTATGAGAAATCTTCCCTCTTTATTGACATCTAGGAGGATGTTATTGTTGATAACAAAAGTATTCCACACTGAGTAAACAAACCAAGCTCTCCAAATGGATTAACAACGTAAAGAACATAATGAAAATCATAAAATATAAGAGTCATTTCTTTGAGGGTTGGGTAGATTGAAGTATACATAAAAGCCCCCATAAATGTTTGTATCTATTCAATTCAAATTAACGTGTCAATAACTCTCCCTCTATAGCTATTGATTTTATTGCACATGTGAATACACGGTTTCCTTCATGCCCCTTAAATATGAAATTGGGTTGTTTATTATTTATAAACCCTTCAATATTCCCCACTACTTTTGGCCTTCTATCAATATAGATAGTTTCTCCTTTATTTTGATCATTGTCTTTTAGCTGCATATAATTTGCAGCCAAGCCATCTCTTCACATATTTTTGTATATTGGACTATTTGTATCAAATATTTGTAGATATAGGGGTCTGTATACTCCATCAATTTCATCCATCAAAAACATTTATGCCATCCATGGAAAATAGCTCCAAACCATGTAATGGCGATGGAGCAATCCGGTATATCCTTCCGTTTACACAAAAAACAATGTTTGAAGGAAAGATCCTTGGGTATCCATTATTTCACTATATGTTTGTACCTCAAGGGCTTTCTCGATGTCGTCTATGCTCCCATGATAATATGGCCTTCCATCAATATAGATAGTTTCTCCTTTATTTTGATCATTGTCTTTTAGCTATATATAATTTGCAACCAAGCCATATCTTCACATATTTTTTGTATATTGGACTATTTGTATCCAATCTTTGTAGATATAACAGGGTCTGACATACTCCATCAATTTCATTAATCCATCATAACATACATTTATGCCATCCATGGAAAATAGCTCCAAACCATGTAATGACGATGGAGCAATCCGGTATATCCTTCCGTTTACACAAAAAACAATGTTTATTTCAGAAAGATCCTTGGGTATCCATTATTTCACTATATGTTTGTACCTCAAGGGCACCTCGATGTCGTCTATGCTCCCATGATAATAAGAAAATGATCCCCCTTTCACAAGAAAAAAATTCCATGCACCTATGGAATTTTCTTCTGATCTTCTCACCTCTAGTTGATCTCCGCATGTTATACCTACTAGATGTTGGACACACCTACCACACTTAGAGGGGGGGGGAGAATGAGTGTGGGGATCTTTTTCCCAAAACTTCCCTCTTACACAAAAACTCCTTAGTTAACATTCAACATTTTCTCATTACTCATTTATGTCATTTATAATCAGTTAGATGTGAATACATATCAACAATATATATCAACAACATATCATCAACAAATCATCTCCACAAGGAACACAAAGAACACAAGATGTATGTACAGTTTTTCTTTTTATTATGGACTTCAATCCGGGGGTTTTTCAACAACAACTGAATAGAGTACAACTCTACAAGAGCACCATATCTATATGAAAGAATCAACTTACATTCTTAGCACCAACTGAGATGAGGCAACAATCCTCAACATATATCAATCTATCAACATAAACAAGTGCGTCAACCATGCACCAACCTGTGCCAAACAACCTGTAATCATCTTGTACCATAAACAAGTGCATATGACCATGTACCAAGTATATACCAATCATGTGTCAAATAATCATAAAAAATGACTCATCAATATGTACCAGCATCATCAGCTATACACCTCATGTATGTGCCAACTCATCAACTGCTTGTCTCAACCATGACTAGTTTTGGATTAGTCAACAACCCCAACTTGAAATAATCATAACTTTGTACCTGTAATG
>SNQJ01S0084684.1:47181-65180 GCA_010110895.2 Picea sitchensis | reverse complement strand
CCCTTACAACACCATTCTCAGTAAAAGAAACATTGATGGATTTCGGCTATACGTTTTGCTCCTAACCTCATCCATCAGGGGGCATCTATTATCATTGAAATTTCGTCCGCATATGGCGACAAGAACTCCACATCATCAAAACAGGACTGGAGTCATTCATGGCACAAGATTAATTCCACAACATTGCAAAAGGGTCAAAAAATATACAAAATGACCAAAAATTTGAAGGGCGCTTTACAGCATCTGGGTGCGCGCGCGTATGTGCGTAACAGCAACATACAAAGCGCACATATGTGCACAAGGCACGGTTGTTGGGAGAAAAACCCGCGCGCCTGCTAAACGTCACATTCATTGAAATTGGTCGGCCTCCCAACCACTAATGGACCAGCTCCCAAGTCGATTTGACACCAAATCCGAGCTCAATCCTCATGGTGGGCTGGTCAAAGACCTAATTGAGCCCTAAATAGCCCCTTTTCACATTCAAAAGAGGTCACATAATAACCCAATGATTGGCTATAAAAAGCCATGAATGACCACCATTTTCTCAAGGAATTCTTTGTATTGTTATGCTGCTGAGATTGCTAAGGACTCATTCTTTGGCAATACACATCACAAGATGCATTTCATAGAGATATTCACCCCTCACTTGAGTGAATAAGCTTGGAGTTCTTTCACCCACATTTTTCATCTTTTCATTGTAAGGAGAGCAAGGTTTGAGGGCCTCAAGAGCCTTCCATTGGAGAAAGAAGGGACCCAAGTCCCCTTTCTTCTTTGTGCCTTTGGATTTCATCAACAGATCAGCTTATACATTGGTGATTTTGGTCCATTTGTCTCTATTTTTCATTTTCTCATATGCTTTTAGTTTTTATTTGTTTTAGCTTAATTTTTGTTTATAACTTTGTTGTTTTTCTTTCTAACCTTTTACTTCATAGCTGTCATGCCAGCAGAGCCCAACTGGGCATGTAAGCACTCTTAATTTGCTCACCTAGTGACGAATTGGGTGCAAACACCCACACTCATTCACACCCTCTCTAAGTGTGGTAGTTGTTAGAATATAATGGATGTGATTGTTTTACCATTGACAATATCGCTATTGTCACCCAAACATAGGCTGAAGCCACCCTTAGTGTCATCAACTGCATCATCTCTCAAAACCATACTCTATCTAAGTAATTAGACATGATTCTCACTCCACAGAGTGACACAAGAGTCATTCTTCTAATCTAGAAGACTAAATGTTCTGAACCATTTTCTGTCTGGGAAATCTCTGTTCACCATTCATCTAGATGATAATTATTTTCAACACTGTTGAGAGGCTTCAAGGCAATTAGAACAATATCATTCAATAGAACCCGACTGTGTCTATCGATATTAGTACACCACTACAATCTAGTGGTACACTACCACACCAAGTAACACACAAGTACTTGATCAAACAATGGAACACATCCACCATGGTAGTATACATCTACTATCAGACAATCGTGATAACAANTGGGTCATTCTTCCACTCACATCTGTGAGATCTTGGAAGAGTATCTGCCCTAAAAAAGTAAGACATCAATGATGAGCTATCTAGACTATTCTTCTCAAGTAAGGAAGAATAATTGTTCTGATTTATGAGCCTAGACCATTCCTCACCCTGGTCCATTCCTCTGAAACTAAACAAAGTGTAACCTGGAGAGAATGATTCTTCCCTAAGGAATGTCTGTCCCTGATTGTTGAGCCTGGACCATTCCCCACCCTGGGCCATTTCTCCAGCACTAACCAAAGTGAAACCTGGAGAGAATGAATCCACCCTAAGGAATGACTATCTGGACCATTTCCCCTATTAACCACAAGAGGAAAAGACTATCCTGTACCAACCTCCAAAACAAACCATTCCTCATGTTAGCCACAATGATAAATCATTGTCTGATGAGGAAGGCTAGTATCCTTGAGTAACCCTCAAGAAGACATACTATCCTAGACCACTCCCCATGTTAACCACAATGGGAAGTCATTATCTATGGTACATCAACAATCTGGACCATTTTTCGAACTGAAAAATGTCTGTCAATTAGAAATCTTAATCCACTTTCTAAACTCGAAAGAATATGCTCATCCTGGACCATTTTTCGAACTGAAAAATGACTATCCAATAATACATCAGTGCTCCCTCCAAACCTGGGAGTCTTCCTTTTTCAATAAGGAGGTCATCTCCACAAGCTCCATCTTGATTACGCAAACTCTTTCATCTTGGACATAAGATTTACCAAAAATGTATGCTTTCCTGCTCATCTGTGGAGATATATATTGGAGAACCACTTTCTCCTTTCTGGATGTCATCACAGATAATGTACTGCTTGATTTCAGATGTACTTCGATCTAGAACACTGGTTTTCTCTGAAGGCTTTATGTAGCTCTGATCAATAAAGTATATCATTGTTGGAAAAACTGGAACATATCCATGTGGCACTTATTCTGTCATCATGAAATATGATCTTCTAAGTAATCATCTTGATACAATATCTCTATTATAGAAAATATTCACCACACTTCTGTTGTGCACTGGAGGTTCTCCACCAAGTTATCTTCTTCCATATGCATACAAGGGTCTCTTTCTGGTATGCCTCAAAGTCTTGAGGTTTCTCTTCATATGCTCTTTGTTCAATTGCTTAGGAGAACAGTCTTTGCATTTATCTCATGTAAAACTTCAACCCATGGATATTGAGGATGATACAATGACTCATGTAGAGATATCTCTAGTTTATTGGAACAAGTAATCATTATAGTCTTCTCCCTCCATCTGGGATAACCTCTAGTTCTGGATCTCGCAATGCTTACATATGTACATTGTTCTTCATCACAAATTTCAGTTCCTATACTTGATTTCTTTTAGTGAGTTCATATCAGGCTCGTAATCTTGTGATTCTTAATACAATGACTGGTTGTTCTGGCTTCTCTTTCTTTCTTAGAATCTTCATGTTATTCCTCGTGTTTTTATTTAGCTCTTGGGTCCATGGAGTAGATTCCATGCCCTAATGATTCCATTTCTTTCTTTCATCATAGGATCACGGATGTGGATAGAAAACCAGGGATACTTTGGAGCTTCTCTTCGAAGAGGTCTTCTTCTAAGGTTGAACTGAACACATATTGATTTTCATGTTTGCTGCCATGGATATATACTTCATCATCTTTAATGGATCATAGGATTATCTCCCTCCTAATCCTTGCTTCATGTATGCATGCTCTTCCTTCTGGTGATATATAATCATCTCCTTCTATCTAGGAGTGTCCATGCTTCCATCTGCATCCTTATTATCTTCTACAAAGTGTTATAGGTATTTCTCCAATTTCCTCTTGGTTGCTGACTTCTTTCTGTCTTGCTTCTTCTAAGTCTCTTGTAATAGATTCCACATGATTTATTTTATGTATTTCATCCTTTCATGTGTATTGTCTGACTTGTATAAAGACATAAATCCTTATCTTTTTTTCCTTCCATAGGTATATTTCTTCTTGGAACATATTATCTTGTAAGAGATAGATATACAAGATATGTATAGAGATTATGCAAACAAGATATGTACAAGAACTAAGAAGAGGATTGTTACCTTTAGAAGAAGAAGTCTCTTTCATCCTGCTTGATATTCTTTGTAGGTTCTAGGTCACTGAGACACTGGTATGGTTACATTATTGTCTTGATGGATACTATTTTTTGATGTGTTGTGAATGATTAGGGAATTCTTGGTATGGATTCTATGATATGGTTCAGTTTGGATGATTTGGTTAATGGAGTGATCAATACTCCTGTGATTCAGTGGTGACATGATTTCTATGGTATACTAGTTATTTATACGTGATTTAGATAGCATTCATATTGATTTGTTGTGGAGCATGAGCAAGCTATTGGAGAGCTTGGATGTGTTGTGACTGGTTGGTGGTCAGATTGGACAGTCACAGACATAAGAGAATGATATATTGATTGTAGAGTATCTAAGTTGATCTTGAAGGAAAAACCCTAACAACTCAGAAGGTATACACAGGTTGTTGTATACATTGACCGCGTGCATACGTGGGCTATAGTGAGCCAGGGCGAGTGCACACACTGGCTGCACTACTGACAGGTCATGTACCTATTGACAGATTGATATATTTTGAGGATTGTTGCCTCATCTCAGTTGGTGTTGAGGGAGTAAGTTGAGTCTTGCATTATAGATCTGGTGCTCGTTTAGAGTTGTACTCTATTCAGTTGTTGCTGATAAACCCTGGATTGTTGTCCATAATAAAAATAAAAATCGTACATACATATTGTGTTCTTTGTGTTTCTTGTAGTGATGACTTGATGATGATATATTGCGGATATATGTTGCTGATATGTTCTCATCTAATTGGTTATAAATGACAGCAATGGGTAATGAATAAATGTTGAATCTTAGCTAAGGATTTTCTGTAAAGAGTGAAGCTTTTGGAAAAAAGAGACCCACCCTCATTCACCCCCCCTCTAAGTGTGGTAGGTGTGTCCAAAAATTTGTATCAGAGGGGGCCTTCACTACAAGCCTTAACAAGCTTGAAGGAGATCCATAAACACACAAATGGATGATGAAGTTCCAATCCTTGAAGAGGAAAACTATTCTACTTGGAGAATAGAGATGAGATTACATTTGAAGACAATGGGAGCAAAGATTTGGAAGGCATCCATTGGTGGATCAGTTCCTTTGAAGAACAATTCAAAGTTTGCATCTCAAAGGGAAGGAAAGAAGAATGATGAATTGGCTCTCAAGACCATTCTTAGTGCACTCTCAAGCCCTATCAAAGAAAGCATGGAACAATGCACATCCACCAAGGATCTATGGCTAAATCTAGAGGAGACATATCAAAGAAAGAATGAGAAGGAATATATTGAAGACCACTCCATCAAGATTATCAAAGGTAAAGAATCTCCAAAAACCTTTGATTGTATTATTTATAAATGTGATCTTGAAAACATTTCAAGTGAAGATAACACAAAGGAAGATTTGGAAGACATTTCAAATGAAAGAAATGAATTATGTGTTGATGTTGAAAAAAAAGAAGATCGTGAAGATATCTCAAATGAAGGTAAAGAACCCTCAAAAACCCTTTATTGCAATAATGATGATGAATTTTCTCTACAAGTGAAGAAGAATATCTAGAAACAGTTTGTGTAAAGTTTGATGGTAATTATCCCACAAAAAGAATAGAAGGAAATCTATTAAAACTTCAAAAAGAAGTTGAAGAGGGTTTATATAGATACAGAAGCGATCATTATTATATAGACTATAACTATCTTTTGGATAACACTAAGAAGTTTCTTAGGAGGATTCTAAGGCACATCTTGAAGTTAAAAGAAATGATCAAGGAGCAAGAAGAGAGAAATAAGACTCAATTAGCAGAAAAGGAAGAAGGGATCACAAAACTAAAGAATGGAAAAAAAGATATAAATATAAATGATGAGATTAGCAAAAGTTTTGAAACCGTTGTTCATCTCAAGACCCAAATTGAAGAGCCCAAAAGAATAGAGCAACTATTGAAGATTCAAATAAATGAAAAGGAAGAGTCATGTTGTAAGCTAGAAGTTGAACTTTTTGACCTTAGAAAGAAGGTGGAAAATTCAAACAGATTCTTGAATAGCTCATGAATCTTGGATGATATCTTGGAAAGTCAAAGGTCATCATGTGATAAATCAGGTCTTGGATACAAAGGAGAAGATGCACATGTTGAAGCAAGCACCTCAAAGAAGCATGAGGTAAGTACATCAAAGAAGGAAGAGGATGTTGCAAAGCAACCATCTACACAAGGCAAAGAAAATTTCAAAAGAACAAAGCAAGGAAGACATCAAGAAGTTATTCTTGGGACACCAAGGCAAAGGTATGAAAGTATATTTCATGGGTACTGTTATTCAAGTAGTGGATATGGTCACAAAGATTTTGAATGTAGATCTTATGAAAGGAGATATAATGGAAGATTCTATAACACGACAAGGTTTTGGAGATGTGATCAAGTAGGACATATTGTTGTTCACTGTAACTCCATGAGATGCTACAGCTGTAGTGGATTTGGCCACAAATCCCAGGAGTGTTGGAACACAAGAAGAAAGTGCATGACGAGGGCTTCACATAGCATGGCTAGAATAAGGAATGAAGTAAGAAAGGGAGACATCTTTGAAAAGATGGATGCTCAGAGTTCAAGCTCTAAGGAGAAAGGTCATCTACAGAAGTGAGTTAAGAAGACAGAGCATCCAGATCAGAATGGAAGTTCAAAAGTGTCATCTATTGACGCATACACGGGTGACTGTGCTGACAGTCACGTACATACAATCTCTGTTGTGAAACGGGCCACGTATATGTGGTAAAGCCTTTGGAAAAAGGCAATGCACATGAGTTGTAGTTTGATGTGATGATATAACTCTGTATTGTAGGGTCTGACATTGTTTATTGCAGGTTCTGACACTGTTTGCTACACGTTTTCATGGTCCTATGTTAGATCATGTAAGGTGACGATGCAAAATATATCTTAGGTACATGGAACTAACCCATGAGTATGGATTGATGTTGATCAAATGATCATCTATTGGATTATATAAAATAAAATGTTGGGGTACATGGATGGTACATTTTGAAGTTTCACTGATATATATTATGACGTATTATTGGAAGAATATATTGGATATCATGGTGCATGCATTTTGCATGTGTTTGGGCTACATACTGAGACATGTAGCTTGTGATTTGAGTTGATAGTCATGTTGTACATCATTGGCGATTCATATCTTGTTGATGCATGGTTGATATATTTACTTGGTGCAAGTGATGATGCATGTTGGTACACTCATGTTTGGCATATTGGTAGATGCACATGGTTGGCATATTGGTGGATGCACATGGTTGGCATATTCGTAGATGCACATGTTGGCATATTGATAGAGGCATATGGTTGATACATTCCATGGATGATATCTTTTTGCACATGGTTGATGCACATGGGTGTTGTGCATTGTGGGCACATTTTGGTACATATATTGTTCATGATTCTTTATTTTTATTGTTGACATTCATGATGCATGGTATGGAACAAGTTTGATGCATGAATATGTCCAAGGATTGTCATATGGTAGCATATTGTTCATATTGTAGACAAGATAGGGGTAGACATAACCTTAGGGGGAGTCATTCTTCTTCCCATGATTCTAGGAAGAGATATTTATCAGATGCATAGCTAGAAAAGAGCCCTATATTTGAAGAAAGAGCAAAGAAGCATAATTCTAGGAGAAGCGATGGTCACAGGGGGAGTATGTTCGATGTATTTTCAGCATTACATCACAATGATATCCCTTGTTCAAAAGGGGAGACATTATTCAGAGGAAGATCAAAGGCAGCTAGACAGGGGGAGAAGCCCAACGAAGAGAATGGCCCTTTTCCATTGATGTTAAAAGGGGAGAGACAATCACATTGATGTGATCGATGTGTATTGATGGATGGGGAGATATTGATGTGGAGAGATAGTCACATTGACTATTAATGTAGAACATGCCTTATCTACATGTTGACATCAATGTTGGTATTGCCATCAATGCCAAAGGGGGATATTGTTGGATCATGTTGTCATTGATGCCAATGGTTTGATTATTTGGGAGATTGTTGGATCATGTGTCATTGATGAAAATGGTTTGATTGATTGAAGTCATTGATTGATTTCAAGTAATTGATTGATTGATTATTGTCCTTCATGAGAATGATAGATGTCAAAGTGGAAACCAATTGATAAACATAGATCAATGATATGATGTATATGATGCAGTGGTGAATTGATTGAAAGATGAATAATTATTGTCTTATCATGATTGATAAGGTGCAAAAATGGATGAACTCCAAATTGGTTCCGTTATGGTGAAATCCCTCACTGGAAGATGCTTTGCGGATTGAGTTATCCTAGAAGAATGGTTGGAGGACCCATGCTTGTATATGGAAAAATAAGATGAAGATCAATGAATTTGTTGGTGAAACTATCCTATATGAATAGTGCTTGTCATGCCATTTCCAGTGGTATGTGGAATGTCACATAACTCCTCACAGTGTGAGAGTTATGGCTTTACAAAGTTGGAGGACCCCCATATATTGGCTTGAAGCCCACAAGGTCAAATAAGTCAAAGTGGCCTAAAATAAGAAATCATTATTTAAATGATAAAGTAAAAGTGACAAAGTCAAGGTGGATTATTTAAATAATTAAGAGAAGTGACAAAATCAAGAAGGAATATTTAAATTGGAGAACTTTCTATTTATGGAAAGTGGTTAACCCTAAATTAAGGAAAATAGGTTAAGTAACCTAGAAATGGGTTAAGTGACCTAGAGGATGAAAATATACATAAGATAGCTACAGTCTCTTGTAGATAATCCTTTTTGTGGATCAATGGAGAGATTCTTGTGAATATCTTTTGGAGTATNTATATTTATGGAAAGTGGTTAACCCTAAAATAAGGAAAATAGGTTAACCTATAAATGCGTTAAGTGACCTAGAGGATGAAAGTATAAATAAGATAGCTATGGTCTCCTGTAGATAATCCTTTTTGTGGATCAATGGAGAGCCTCTTGTGAATATCTTTTAGAGTATTGATGGAGAGCTTCTTGTGAGAGCATATTATTGGTGTGGATATCTTGAGCATGATTGAAGATCTATTCCGAGGAAGAGAGGGAGAGTAGGATCTCATGGACGCATCAAATTTTCTACAATGTCGGAGATCTTGACGACAAAATTCTCGGATTCACAGAAAACCCTATTTTCTGATGCATACGCGAGCTATCTATGTATAGGGTGCGTATACATTGAAGGTATATATGGGCTGGTTATGTATATGGTGAGTATGTATGTTGGTTGTCTGTGTACATGGAGCATATAGTGGATAAAATCATGGAGATTTGTGTTTGAGCTGGTTCCAGATATGCATTCTATGGGCTCAGATCTATCACTGAGACACTAGTATGGTTACATTATTGTCTTCATGTATACTATTGTTTGATGTGTTATGAATTATTAGGACATTTTTGGTATGGATTCTATGATATGGTTCAGTTTGGATGATTTGGTTGATGGAGTTATCAGTACTCTTGTGATTCAGTGGTGACATGATTGCTATGGTATACTATTTTTTTATACATGATTTAGATATCATTCATATTGATTTGTTGTGGAACAGGAGAAAGCTATTGGAGAGCTTGGATGTGTTGTGACTGGGTTGTGGTAAGATTGGACAGTAAAAAATAGAAGAGAATGATATATTGATTGCAGAGAATCTTTGTTGATCTTGAAGGACAAACCCTAATAACTCAAAAGGTATGCGCAGGTTGTTGTATACACTGACTGTGTGCATACACGGGTTGTAGTGAGTCAAGGCAAGTGCACACGGTGGCTACACTACTGACAGGTCGCATACCTATTAACAGATTGATATCTTTTGAGGATTGTTGCCTCATCTCAGTTGGTGTTGAGGGTGTAAGTAGAGTCTTGCATTATAGAGTTGGTGCTCTTGTAGATTTTTACTCCATTCAGTTGTTGTTGATAAACCTCAGATTGTTGTCCATAATAAAAAGAAAAAATGTACATACATCTTGTGTTCGTTGTGTTCCTAGTAGTGATGACTGGATGATGATATATTGTTGATATATGTTCTCATCTAACTGGTTATAAATGACAACAATGGGTAATGAATAAATGTTGAATGTTAACTAAGGATTTTTTGTAAAGAGGGAAGCTTTTGGGAAAAAGAGACCCACACTCATCCACCCCCCCTCTAAGTGTGGTAGGTGTTAGAATATAATGGATGTGCTCATTTTACCATTGACAATATCACTATTGTCACCCAAACATAGGCTGAAGCCACCCTCCGAGCACCTTAACCTTGACAGAGAATCACTCTGGAAGTAAAACCTAGGCTAGATAGCCAAACAAAGGGTATCACACCTTTCCCCAAGGATACTGCACCAACAAGAGCTGATCAGATAGTCCAAAACATAACTAAGAGATAGTCCAAGCTAAACGTGAGTTGCTAGCTGCAACAACTGCAATGACAGCTCTCCTCCAAACCTGCGCACAAAACTGGGCAATGCAGTGCGCACAAGTGTTGCTCTGCAATTCCGAGACTACTTGCCAGAATGAAGACTAGCCTCCTGTATTATAGTAATTCTGGCAAATTTCCTGGGCCGACTTCTCATTCTAGGTATCTGTCTGTTTAATATATATTATTTCTTCTGGCTGACTTCTTCGCTTGGAGGCTAATAACCTAATACAAGTTATCTTCTTGAGCCAACATGTCTTCTAGGGTTATTAGCCAACTCATTAGGGTTTCTTCTTGCTTCCCAGAGTATTATTTTCTCATCAGTTTTACACGTGGAGGTAAATACCTCCCGTAGCTACCATAATATCAACACTACCTCCTAGCTATGGAGGTATTACAGGTAATGGTCTTGAGCACAAACATACCATTCACCCGGTAACATCAACATAGTTGTATAGACTATCGCATGACTAGATCATGAGAACCATCATCATCATCAGTGTCATCAATTGCATCATCTCTCAAAACCATAATTTATCTGAGTAATCAGACATGATGCTTACTCCACAGAGTGACACAAGAACCATTCTTCTAATCTAGAAGAGTAAATGTTATGAACCATTTTCTATCTGGGAAATCTCTGTTCATCATTCATATGGCTGATAATTATTTTCAACACTGTTGATAGCCTTCAAGATAACCAACACAATATCATTCAATAGAACACGACTGTGTCTATCCATAGTAGTACACAACTACAATCTAGTGGTACACTACCACACCAAGTAACACACAATTACTTGATCAAATAGTGGAACACATCCACCACAGTAGTATACATCTATTGTCATACAATCTTGATAACAATCATCTAATATCAACCTGCATAGAAACAATGTTATGATATAAACTGAATCATCTGGTTCATTCTTCCACTCTCATTTGTGAGATCTTGGAAGAGTATCTACCCTCAAAAAGTAAGACATCAATGATGAGATATATGGACTATTCTTCTCAAGTAAGGAAGAATAATTGTCCTAATTTCTGAGCCTAGACCATTCCTCACCCTGGGCCATTCCTCCGACACTAAACAAAGTGTAACCTGGAGAGAATGAATCTTCCATAAGGAATGCATGTCCCTGATTTCTAAGCCTAGACCATTCCCCACCCTAGGCCATTCCTCTGGCACTAAACAAAGTGCAACCTAGAGAGAATGAATCCACCCTAAGGAATGACTGTCTGAACCATTTCCCCTGTTAACCACAAGAGGAAATGACTTTCCTATACCAACCTCCAAAACAGACCATTCCTCATGTTAACCACAATGAGAAATCATTGTCTAACAAGGCGGGCCAGTCTTCCTGAGTAACCCTCAAGAAGAGATACTTCCCTAGACCACTCCCCATGTTAACCACAATGGGAAGTCATTGTCTATGGTACATCAACAATCTGGACCATTTTCCTAACTGGAAAATGTCTGTCCATTAGAAATTTCAATCCACTTTCCGAAGTGGAAATAATCTGTTGATCCTGGACCATTTTTCAAACTGAAAAATGATTGTCCAATAATACATTAGTGCTCCATCCCAACCTGGGAGTCTTCCTTTTTCAATAAGGAGGTCATCTCCACGAGCTCCAGCTTGAGTATGCAAACTCTTTCATCTTGGACAGAAGCTTTACCAAAAATGTATGCTTATATGCTCATCTATAGAGATATGTATTGGAGAACCACTTTCTCCTTTCTGGATTTCATCACGGATAATGTAATGCTTGATTTCAGATGTACTTCGATCTAGAACATTAGTTTTCTATGAAGGCTTCATGTAGCTCTGATCAATAAAGTATATCATTGTTGAAAAAAATGGAACATATCCATGTGGCACTTCTTCTGTCATCATGAGATCTGATCTTCTGAGTAATCATCTTGATACAATATCTTTGTTATAGAAAATCTTCACCACGCTTCTGTTGTGCACTAGAGGTTCTCCACCAAGTTATCTTCTTCCATCTGCATACAAGGGTCTCTTTCTGGTATGCCTCAAAGTCTTGAGGTTGCTCTTCATACGTTCTTTGTTCAATTGCTTAGGACAACAGTCTTTGCATTTATCTGATGTAAAACTTCAAACCATGGATATTGCGGATGATACAATGACTCATTTAGAGATATCTCTGGTTTACTGGAACAAGTAATTATCATAGTATTCTCCCTCCATTTGGGATAACCTCTAGTTCTGGATCTTGCAATGCTTACATACGTACACTGTTCTTCATCACAAATTTCAGTTCCTCTGCTTGATTTCTTTTAGTGAGTTCATATCAGGCTGATAATCTTGTGATTCTTAATACAATGACTAGTTGTGCTATCTTCTCTTTCTTTCTTGGAATCTACATGTTATTCCTCATGTTTTTATTTAGCTCTTGGGTCCATGGACTACATTCCATTCCCTAAATATTCCATTTCTTTCTTTCTTCATAGGATCACGGATGTGGATGGACAACCAGGGATACTTTAGAGCTTCTCTTCGAAGAGGTCTTCTTCTAAGGTTGAACTGAACATGTACTTCTTTTCATGTTTTCTACCATGGATATATACTTCATCATCTTTAATGGATCATAGGATTAGCTCCCTCCTAATCCTTGCTTCATGTATGCATGCTCTTCCTTCTGGTGATATATAATCGGCTCCCTCCATCTAGGAGAGTCCACGCTTCCGTCTGCATCCTTATTCTCTTCTACAAAGTGTTATAGGTATTTCTCCAATTTCCTCTTGCTTGCTAACTTATTTCTGTCTTGCTTCTTCTAAGTCTCTTGTAATATCTTCCACATGATTTATTTGATGTATTTTATCCTTTCATGTGTATTGTTTGACTTGTATAATGATAGAAATCCTTATCTTGTTGTTCTTCCATAGGTATAGTTCTTCTTGGAACGTATTATCTTCTAAGAGATAGATATACAAGATATGTATAGAGATTATGCAAACAAGATATGTACAAGAACTAAGAAGAGTATTGTTACCTTTAGAAGAAGAAGTCTCTTTCATACTGCTTGATCTTCTTTGTAGGTTCCTTTTCTTCGACAATTGATGCTTCATGTGTCCCCTTCCTTTTCTTTAGTTCAGGACAATGATTCTTGTAGTGACCATACTTTCAACAGTTGAAGCATTGTACTTCTAAAATATCTTTCTCTTGGTTTGGCTTCCTCCTTGAGCCAAACCTCCTTTTGTTCCTGAAATTCTTGAACCTTGTTGTGAAGGCTTGATCATCATACTTCTTTTGGGGTTTCTCTTTTGCACTGATCCTAGATTCTTCTTGAGCATAAAAAGTCCAAAGTTCCTCAAATATAGGATACTCCTTCCTTGTGTTCATGCTTGCGGAAAATGGATCGCATGTCTTGGGAAGACCATTGAGTACTATGTTTACCAATTCCTTCTCTGAAATTATTTCTTCAATATCTTGTGGTTGATCTCTTAACTAAGATATTCTCACAAAGTATGATGTTATGTTGTCATCATCATTCATCTTCATGTCACGGAGCTCATTCTTCAAACTCATTATCTGTCCAATGTTTCTGACTGAGAAGAGGTTTGTTAGGGNGAATCATACATCTTCTTCGATGAGTCAAGATGGGATATGTAGGGTATCAAGTGGTATTTTATAGATTCCACTATGATACTCATAGCATTGATGTCATTGTCTTTGAACTTCTCCATAACTGCAACATTCTGCGGTTCCTTCTCTTTTCCTTCTTCAAACTTTGGTTTCACGATCTTTCCTTTCACGATATCCAACACTTTATTCTTGGAAAGGATGAGGTCAATACTTGTCTTCCATGCTTTGAAGTTAGAAGCTCCATCTAACTTGTTTTCTGACTTCATATAGTAAGTCATGGTTGCTTTGACTTGGTCAACCCTAGATTTGACCAGAAACTCAAACTTGACTTCTTGGCTTGCTGAGAGTACCAGGAGATGCACTAGGCTAGGGTGCATTGATCTATCTGGAGATTATGTCAATCCCTTCACTTAAGGTACCTCAACGAGAGGATTAGGGTTTCTGCAACTGCACTTGCTAGTAACCCTAACAACAATGCTTTGGTGACTGCTCCTGCTAGAAACCCTAGTGACAGTTCTTAAATGAGCTTAATATCCTTCTAGCTATGTTTCCTTCCAATGGTTAGACTGAATGAAGGAGGTATGGGCCCATAACCTGTTAGAATATAATGGATGTGCTTGTTTTACCATTGAAAATATATCTATTGTCACCAAACCATAGGCTGAAGCCACCCTCCAAGCACCTTAACCTTGACAGAGAATCACTTCGAAAGAAAACCCTAGGCTAGATAGCCAAACAAAGGGTAGCGCACATTTCCCCAAGGATAGCACACCAACAAGAGTTGATCAGATAGTCCAAACCCTAACCAAGAGATAGTCCAAGCCAAACGTGATCTGCTAGCTGCAATGGCAACTCTCCTTCAAACCTGTGCACAAAACTAGGCACTGCAGTGTGCACAAGTGTTGCTCTGTAATTCTAAGACTGCCTACCAGAATGAAGACTGGCCTCCTTTATTATAGTAATTATGGCTAACCACTTGGGTTGACTTCTCATTCTGGGTATCTGTATGTTCAATATATATTATTTCTTCTGGCCAACTTCTTCTCTTGGAGGCTAATAACCTAATACAAGTTATCTTCTTGAGCTAACATGTATTCTAGGGTTATTAGCCAAATCATTAGGGTTTCTTCTTTCTTCCCAGAGTATTCTATTCTCGTCAGGTTTACACGTGGAGGTAAATACCTCCTGCATCTATCATAATATCAACAATATATGTGTCCAACAATTGGTATCAGAGCAGACCTTCACTACAAGACTTAACAAGTTTGAAGGAGATCCATAGACACACAAATGGATGATGAAGTTCCAATCCTTTTCGAGGAAAACTATTCTACTTGGAGAATAGATATGAAATTACATTTGAAGACAATGGGAGTAGTGATTTGGAAGGAAGCCATTGGTGGATCAGTTCCTTTGAAGAACAAGTCAAAGTTTGTAGCTCAAATGGAAGGAAATAAGAATGATGCATTGGCTCTCGAGACCATTCTTAGTGTACTCTCAAGCCCTATCAAAGAAATCATGGAACAATGCACTTTCTCCAAGGATCTATGGCTAAAGCTAGAGGAGACATATCAAAGAAAGAAGGAGAAGGAAGATATTTAAGACCACTCCATCAAGATTATCAAAGGTAAAGAATATCCAAAACCCCTTGATTGTATTATTTCTAAATGTGATCTTGAGAACATTTCAAGTGAAGATAAAGAATCAAGTGATGATAGCACAAAGGAAGATTTTGAAGGCATTTCAAACGAAGACAATGAATTATGTGTTGATGTTGGCAAAAAGGAAGATCATGAAGATATTTCAAATGAAGGTAAAGAACCCTCAAAAACCTTTGATTGCAATGATGATGATGATTTTTTCTGTACAAGTGAAGAAGTAGATATAGAAACAGTTTGTGTAAAGTTTGATGGTAATTATCCCATAAAAAGAATAGAAGGAAATCTATTAAAACTTCAAAAAGAAGTTGAAGAGGGTTTATATAGATACAAAAGTGATCATTATTATATAGACTATAACTATCATTTGGATAACACTAAGAAGTTTCTTAGGAGGAATCTAAGGCACATCTTGAAGCTAAAAGAAATGATCAAGGAACAAGAAGAGAGCAATAAGACTCAATTATAAGAAAAGGAAGAAGAGATCACAAGACTAAAGGATGGAAAAGAAGATATAAATATAAATGATGAGATTAGAAATTTTTTTGAAACCATTGTTCATCTCAAGACCCAAATTGAAGAAGCCAAAATAATAGAGGAACTATTGAAGATTCAAATAAATTGAAACGAAGAGTCATTTTGTAAGATAGAAGCTGAAATTTTTGACCTTAGAAAGAAGGTGGAAAATTCAAAAAAAATCTTGAATAGCTCACGAATCTTGGATGAGATCTTGGAAAGTCAAAGGTCATCATGTGATAAATTAGGTCTTGGATACAAAGGAGAAGATACACATGTTGAAGCAATCTCCTCAAAGAAGCATGAGGTAAGTACATCAAAGAAGGAAGACAATGTTTCAAAGCAACCATCTACACAAAGCAAAGAAAATTTCAAAATAACAAAGCAAGGAAGACATCAAGAAGCTATTCTTGGGACACCAAGGCAAAGGTATGAAAGTATTTTTCATGGGCATTGTTATTCATGTAATGGATATGGTCACAAAGCTTTTGAGCGTAGGTCTTATGAAAGGAGATATAATGGAAGATTATATAACACCAAAAGGTGTTGGAGATGTGATCAAGTAGGACATATTGTTGTTCACTGTAACACCATGAGATGCTACAGCTGTAGTGGATTTGGCCACAAATCCCAAGAGTGATGGAACACAAGAATAAATTCCATGATGAGGACTTCACATAGCATGGCTAGAAGAAGGAATGAAGTAAGAAAGGGATACATATTTGTAAATATGGATGCTCAAAGTTCGAGCTCTGAGGAGAAAGGTCATCTATAGAAGTGGGTGAAGATGAAAGAGCAGCCATATCAGAATGGAAGACTGAAGGGAAGTTCAAAAGTGTCATCTACTGAGGCATACACAGGTGACCATGGTGACAGTCGTGTACATACGCTAGCTGACCTTGAATAGGTCACGTACATATGTGCTTTGTTGTGCAGAGGGCCATGTATATGTGGTAAATCCTTGGGAAAAAGGAAATGCACATGATGTGATGATATAACGCTGTATTGTAGGGTCTGACATTGTTTATTGCAGGTTCTAACACTGTTTGTTGGACATTTTCATGGTCCTATGTTAGATCATGTAACGTGAGGATGTAAAATATATCTTGGGTACATGGCACTAACCCATGAGTATGGATTGATGTCGATCAAATACTCATCTATTGGATTATATAAAATAAAATGTTGGGGTACATGGATGGTACATTTTAAAGTTTCATTCATATATATTATGACATATTATTGGAAGCATATGTTAGATATCATGGTGCATGCATTTTGCATGTGGTTGGTCTACATATTGAGACATGTAGCTGGTGAGTTGAGTTGATAGTCATGTTGTACATCATTGGGGAGTCATATCTTGTTAATTCATGGTTGATATACTTGCTTGGTGCAAGTGATGATGCATGTTGGTACACTCATGTTTGGCATATTGGTATATGCACATGGTTGGCATATTGGTGGATGCACATGGTTGGAATATCGGTATATGCACATGTTGTCATATTGATAGAGGCATGTGGTTGATACATTCCATGGATGATATCTTTTTGCACATGGTTGATGTACATGGGTGTTGTGCATTGTGGGCACATTTTGGTACATATATTGTTCATGATTCTTTATTTTTATTGTTGACATTCATGATGCATGGTATGGAACAAGTTTGATGCATGAATAGGTCCAAGGATCATCATATGGTAGCATAATTTTCATCTTGCAAACAAGATAGGGGGATTCATTCTTCTTCCCATGATTCTAGGAAGAGATATTTATCAGATGCATACCTAGAAAAGAGCCCTATATTTGAAGAAAGAGAACAGAAGCATAATTCCATGAGGAGCGATGGTCACAGGGGGAGTATGTTTGATGTGTTTTCAGAATTACATCAGAATGATATCCCTTGTTCAAAAGGGGAGACATTATTTAGAGGAATATCAAAGGGACTTAGACATGGGGAACAACCCAAAGAAGAGAATGGCCCTTTGCCATTGATGTCAATGGGGGAGAGATAATCACATTGATGTGATTGATGTCTATTGATAGATGGGGAGAGATTGATGTGGAGAGATAGTCACATTTACTATTAATGTAGAACATGCCTTATCTACATGTTGACATCAATAGTTGGTAATTGGTGTTGACATCAATGTTGGTATTTCC